>JAQQZT010000008.1:4007878-4018600 GCA_030068275.1 Clarias platycephalus
TCAAGGTTTCTTCCTATTGCCATCTCAGGGAGTTTTTCCTTGCCACTGTCGCCGACACCCTTGGCTTGCTCATCAGAGACCTCATTATTATCTAGACACACATCTCTCACACATACACACTTCCATAAATTTTCTTTTTCATTTTTTTTTTCATGTTTGTGAAGCTGCTTGGAGAAATGAACATTGCTAGAAGCACTATATAAATAAAATTTAATTTAATTTAATTTTATTTCTAGCAACATCCGGAGACTAGATTTTTTTTGGTTTTATTATAAGTATGCAAATTTATGCAGTTTTAATTAACCAAAGGCTCATTTGCATGGATAAATGTCAATTTCTAAAATATCAGCAATCAATTTGCAAAGGTTGGATCTGATAATGAATGTATTTGCCATTCTCACCTGTAATACTGTATATCTACCAAGTATCAGTGTTGACTTGCTTTTAAAGAATTCAGATTTCTGTTTTTTGAAAGTGATAAATAAATGGTTTCTTTATGCAGATTATAAAGATATTATTTATTTATTCATTATTATTATTATTATTATGTCAAATTAAGACATTTCTGATTGATCTTTAGTTTAATTTTCAAGGAAAAAGTAACCTCTTATGTTTATTTTTGAATGTAAATACCTTCAGTTCTTGCCTTAATAATGGCAACAGTAGAGTCATGTGCGCACACCATCACTGTTTTGAGAGATTGGCTGTTAGATTTTGAGATTTAACTCACTCCTCCTCTGCCTATGTGCAATATATAGTGGAACCTTGGACTGCGAGCATGATTCGTTCCGAAAGCGGGCTTGTTTATCAAATAAAATTTTCCCAGAAGAAATAATGAAAACTTGTTCCACAACCCCAAAAAATAAATACATTAAAATAATGAATACAAAATATAAAGTGAAAATAAAACAAATTAACCTGCACTTTACATTTTTTAAAGTAAAAAAAAATCCTGACATAAGAGTTTCCATTAGTGTTTGTGTATATGTGTATGCGCGCAAGCACTGTGTGTGTGTGTGTGTGTGTGTGTGTGTGTGTGTGTGTGTGTGTGTGTGTGTGTGTGTGTGTGTGTGTGTGTTTGTGCACGTATGCACTGTGTATGTGTGTGCATGCGTGCCTCTCCCTCCTCTCGTCTTACAAAATAACTTTCCTCCTCTCTTATTTGGGGGGGTTACTGTGCGGGAGACTTTCATACACACACACACACACACACACACACTAATGGAAACACTGACCCATCATGTCGTATGTATGTGAAGGGGCACAGTGTCCAATGACAAGCGCACACACATAACGGAAACAGTGCGGGCTGATACAGAAAGGAAGAAAATGGATCTTTAACCTCTCTAATGAGACTTTCTTTTGCTTTACACACGCGCACACACGTGTGTTATAATAAACAGTACACGCGCGCTGTACACACATACATACAAACATACAAACATAAAAGGAGGCTTTACACGCACACACATGGTCACAGTGTTATAGTAAACAGTACACGTGTGCAAAGATGTTGATTATACCAGTGCGAGATGCCCACTAAGACCCAGCAGGGGAGATGATTACCCACAATTCCACAGCGCAAAAGAGAGAAAAACCGTTGGCTCAGTTGTGATTACGTGATGCTTGGCGTCAAAACAAGAAGCGTGATACATGATATTCGGTACTCGTGAACCAATGCTTGTTCGTTTTCCAAGTCAAAATTTATTAAAAATCTTTGCTCATCTTGCGGCGCTCGCAAACCGTGTTACTCGCGATCCGAGATTCCACAGTATATAAAAGTCCAAAGTTTATCCCATTGTTAACAGACCTGTTGAATTGTACTTGTGACTCACTGACACATTCACCAGTCTCTGTGATTGTTTCTCCACCTTTTTATACAACCACTTTTCGGGAACTACTGTATGTACTTTTTTAGTACTAAATGTAATGTACTAAATTATGTACCATGGAAGAACCATGTTATTATATTATCAAGTAAATACTATAGTAATGTCCAAAATTCCAGATACTATAAAGTACCATCAGTCTACCATGATACCTCCAAGATTCTTAAGGTAGGGATATGTTTATTTAGTCTTTATGGAAGGAGTCTCCAGTGTCAGCACTTAAATGTAAAGTTGTAAATAAGTTTCCAAGGAAGGACAAAGGAGCTTCTGCTTTAGGGTTTCGTGGTAACTTAAAAATCGTTCTTGTTTTTAAAGACAAAAGAACAGATAAAGTGACAAAAGGAACTAATCAGTTTCAAGCACAATCTGTAACATATCAGCAATAATCAGATTAAAGTACAGATAAAAGGAAAACACACTAGAACATGATTTAATTGGATAATAATATTTTTGGTCTGATCAGGCTGCATCACAACACTACATTGTTGATTAATTTCCTATAACAGCATACCTGGTTGTCATGTATTCCTAGTACATCAAGCACTTATGTCACTCGCTCCAGTCCTTCTTATAACCCATTTTATACATTATCCTAGTTGCTGCTCATCACCTCTTCTGCACGCACCTCATCACAGGCCATTTCATGATGCACTCTGTATCACATCTCCAAAACAAAGCTGTACACAAACTCATTACACACGGACACATTTTGTGTGGCAGTGACTCTAAAGATTTTTTTTTTTTCCCCTAAAAGGTCAAGCACACACATCATCATCGTTCCTAATGCCACAGAGTCATGGGTTGTCATGACAACAAGCAGAGTTAGGCAGCATTGTTTTGAGTTGAAAAGGCCAGAGATTGAGGTTCATAAGAAATGTGGTGCTCTTTCTCCAAGACAGGTGTGTGCGTGTGTGTGTGTGTGTGTGTGTGTGTGTGTGTGTGTGTGTTTTGGAGTTTCAGTGTCTTGTGCATTCAAACAAACAAACAAAAAACTAGACTGTGTAAGGGTCTGAGTCACAGTCTCAGCTGCCACAGCATCTGAAATAATTAACATCCAGGAGTTTATAATTAACACACCAGGGGTCCGAGCATCTGTGTTAAAAGTTTAAGCGTTGCACGAATACGTTTTTTAATTTCTTTTTTGGCTAGTTGAGCTTCAAGGTGTTTCAGGTATTCATATGCAGAAATGATTGCAAATAAAATTAGTGAATTAAATAACACACGTTATATGAGGGGCATTCAAGTCAAACCAGGACTTTTGATTGTGAAAAATAACAGAATCCAGTTATGCTGTTACAGTACATCAAACCAGGCCATTTTTTCACTAAAGGAAAGGGTCATTACAGGGAGTTCAGCATGGCCCCGGCATACTGAGAAAACTTTCTACCTTGATGGAATCCAAGCACTAGTAAACCTCTGGGAGAAGTGCATCAACGTAGCAGGGGATTATATAGAGAAATAAAGGGCGGTTGCTGTTTTTGTCTCTTCCGCATACTCTGTGTGTATACAGTGTAAACCATTGTGTTGATTGGCTCTGTTGAGTGACGCGTAATGGCAAAAGCTGCGCATAACTTTTGCATAACTAATTTATGGCAGAAGGTTAAATTTTCATAGCACATGTATAATTTTTTTGAGTAAGCCATGATGAGTCGCGCTTTTGTGTCTGCGTACTGAGGATTATCCCGGCTTGTAGGTTCATTAGGGTCGTTTTTGTGTCTTGTGCATACTCCGCATACAGTGTATACCTGGTAAACTATCACATTGATTTGCTCTCTTGAGTGATGGGTATAGCCACACCCACCTCGAGGGAAAAAGCGCTATACTGTCATGCTAGATGATACAAAACTGCTTATAACTTAATTTCTACTCGATATTTTGATTTCATTTATGGCGCAGATTTAACTTCAGCCAAATACCAAAGGACTGGCAAAGTTTCAATAAATTCTGTCCAGGGAGTTTTGCATGATGATCTGACAAAATCTGGATGGACAGACATACAGACAGACAGACAAACAGACACACAGAAATTGTTCTTTGACTGGTTTTAGGTCCTGCAATGTATGAAACTGTCACATTGTGCACCAGTGAGACAGGCACCTCAATCAATGGTCAGTCCTAGCTCACTTTATAGGCACACTAAGTAGGAGGCCTTTCCTTCTGCAGGGGTGGATAATCATTGTTAATGTATCTCCGGCTTCTCCAAGCGTTATAAAAACAAGACAGGGACTGTAGCTCGGAGTCCTGGAGTTCTACTGTGTCCTACTAAAAACGCGGAAGAGTGGCATGTGAGCGAGGTAAAGTAATGTGCCCCAAGGACTTCAAAGGCCATACATCTGATCTCCAGCCATTTGATCTCCGTGTTGAGGACAGCCACAAAAAGACTGCTTGAGCTCCAGCGGCTCACTCTTGCGTAGAGCCAGCCTTCAGGGATTTCTGCCGCCTAATAGGGAAAAGGGCCACTGTAATGCATGTTAAGGCCACCCAGCCACCACAAGGAGAGCTGGGAGGGGCCGGTTTGCCAAGACAACAGAGAGCATGCAAGAGCCGCTGCCAACGCAGGCCCACCCCGAAACTCTGCCCGCTGCCAATGTTCGCCAGTCTTGTGCTAGCATGCCAGCTGGGCACTGCTCCCAGACATGCACATGCACACCTTCCACTACTTTCCTTCCCTTTTTCCCCCTTCCTCACCTGGATGGATGAATGGAGATATATCACCAATCCAGCATAGTTCTTGCACACTTTACCATAGAACTGATGTAACCTGTTGTGAAATATTTCCAAAGAAAAGTTATCATGCTTCCATCTGCCTGCATTTTTGTTTAACCATCTGGCCCTTGTTTTTTTTTATTATCCCAAGTGGGCAACTTCCCCACAGCTGTGAATGTATTAGTCTATGGCTGAAAATATTATTGATTAATAGTAGCACAATAAAAAAACTCTTGCTGCAACACTAGCTAGCTTACATAACACCTTATTGTATGATATTAAGAAAAGCATTTGCTTTGAATAGTTGGCTTATGTATTGCTCCGTTCAGTGACTGTTTTCTTCATTTTCCTAATAAATATTCATTACATTTATCTGCCCTGTGATAATTGAAACGACGACGATACCATTTAACCTTCGTGTAAGGAACATGACACATAACGGAACAGCTTGGCATTTACTCCCCTCTTTTAAGATCAGTCCTGGTAGCCCTGTGCTTGATGTGAAATCTGCACCGCAACAACACTTCTGTAAGGTTCTGGCAGAACCTGAAATAAGAGAAGCAGGTTAATTGTGCAAAAACTGTGGTGTGTCATTTGGTACAATATCAATAACTTCTCTTATCATTACAAGCTTCACACTGGTAATTCTGGCAAAATTAGACCATGTGAGAGCGCAATACAGAGAGCTGTGCTTATGTGTATGTACGAGTGAGAGACGGAGAGAAAGAGAGTGAGTGAGAGAGAGAGAGAGAGTGTTCTTTGGGAACACAGTGGTAATTGAAAAGAAGAGTGCAGTGGTGGGCGTGATGCCTAATTGGGCAGATGGCTCGCTGTGCCTCCCTCAGTGATGCATGCAGCCCTTAAGACACACACACACACACACACACACATATATCGGTAACTGTTCCACTTTTGTCCTCTACACCTCGTTACCTGACACTGTGCACACGATATCTCACACCTCGTTCGCCGACTAAAATCCCTCCATCATGTCTGTGACATTTCTTTCTTCTTTCAGTCTTTCACCCCGACTCCAAAAGAATCCTGTGTCCAGTGCTTCTAATTAAATATTTCTGAAAAAAAAAAAAAAAAAGTTTCAAATCTTCCTGTCTCTTTTTTCCCCCCATTTAGCTTGATAGTTTACGTGTCAGGGGCTAATCCGCTGCTAGCGAGTAGCGCAGCGAGGTGAGATGAGATAGAATGCGAGAAACATAAAGATGAGCGGTTAAAGAAGTTAAATAAAATTAAAGAGATTACATTTTAACAGCATTTCTTCACACTTCTGCTAAATGTTGTAAGACTGAAGATATACAGTACTGAACAAAGTCTTAGGCAAATAAATGCTGTCAAGCAGGGATGTCTTCAATGATGTAGTGGATAGCACAGTGGCCTTGCACCTCTAGGGGTGAGGTATTGATCCCCCCCGCCACCCCCCTCCGGTTTGTGTGTATGGAGTTTGAATGTTCTCCCCGTGTTTGGTGGGTTTCATTCTGGTTCTCCGGTTTCCTCCCACAGTCCAAAGGCATGCAGAATAGGCTAATTGACATTCCCAAATTAAATTACCCATAGTGTATGAGTGAGTGTGTGTGTGTGTGTGTGTGTGTGTGTGTGTGTGTGTGTGTGTGTGTGTGTGTGTGTGTGTGCCCCATCCAGGGTGTACCCCTCATGCCGTAAGTCTCCTGGGATAGGCTCCAGGCCCCCCCGCGACCCTGTATACAGGATAAAGCGGTATAGACGATGAGTGAGTGATTCTTTGTACTTAGCAGATTAGCAGAGCATGCTAATTCTACTAGCTTTATACACTCCCCAGAGGCATCAACGATATCTGCTACCTCCTTACCAGCTTTATTCTTCCATTTCTACAGAAAACAGGAACTAAAGTTCTAAGCAGGGAACTGGAGGAATTTCAGACCATGCTCTCTATAGTGTTGCTTTCTTTTGCTAAGCTTGCAAGTCTTTGTCACGTAGGTACAAATAAAACAAATGCTAGCATTAACGTGCTGTATGGTCATTTAGCAGAAACTGGCAGCTTCACTTTCTCATTAAGTACACTACCTTTTTTTTTTGTTTTGTTTCAGCATAAAAAAATTACCAAAGTTCATGCACAACACCCGACATGTATTCAATGCTAATCGATCACATCTGTGGTACAGAGGTAATTCTGTAAATTTGATAATTAGCCAAACTGCTGTGTTGAGAGTGTTGCTGTATCGATTAAAGGTGGCTGAGTCACTGAATCATTAGCCGCTAAGCTTCAGCTACTTTAAATCTGATATGTTGTCTTTCACTCTCCTCGGTGTGATCAATGACCTCTATGGGCTCGTGTTTGTGTGTGTGTGTGTGTGTGTGTGTGTGTGTCTTGGGCCATGTGCATAAGGGCTTTTTGCCAGAAATTTAATTCATTACAGTGTAACCTGTCGTGTGTGTGTCCCGTACCCCCTACCACTTCGAAATGTGTCCCTGAGCATTGTGTGTACAAATCTATAAATAATATTGTGGGTTAAGTGTGTGAATTGTAATGCATAGTGACAGCGTGCCTGCGCTCTGTGTGTGTGTGTGTGTGTGTATGTGTGTGTCAAGTCACAGTGCCGCTATGCCTACTCTGTCCTCTGTGCTCAAATTACATTATTCATCCTCATGCCTACACTACTCATCCCCAGACATTCAGACTGTGTGTGTTTTCTATAGTGACCCAGCCATTATTTATGACCATCACAGCCCATGGCATGAAGAATCCATCAGGAAAGAAAAGGAAAAAAAGCTTCACTCAGAGTCATCGTCACCTCCTGCAACCCGTCACACGTTCTATTTTAAAGTGGAAATTGTGATCATGCAATGATTATTTTGCCTGCTTATCCCTTTAATCCCTGCGTAAGACCTCTCATGCTCGTGAGACACAATTTCCGTTCTTTCCTGATCTATCCGCGAATGATGTGTCGACTGTTCTGCTCTCGGCTCACGCTCTACACAGGGAATCAGCAGTTTGAGATGGAGAGCTCAGACACAGATTCTTCTTACAGAACAGAGAAGGACAGGACATAAATGCATGAGCCAGGCCAACAAATAAGAAGAAACCACAAAAACGCATGGTGACTGCATGTCCCTGTTACCCCATGTGGTTAAACCATATGGACACCTGACCATTACAACCACATTCAATTCAATTCAATTTTATTTGTATAGCGTTTTTAACAATTGTCATTGTCGCAAAGCAGCTTTACACAATCAAAATAATTATTTACGTAAGTTTGTATGGAATGTGTGTGTGCATGAATCAAAATGGCCAGATTGTCCCTGGTGAGCAAGCCAACAGTGGCAAGGAAAAACTCCCTGAGATGGCAATAGGAAGGAACCTTGAGAGGAACCAGTCTCAACAGGGAACCCATCCTCATTTGGGTGAAACGGAAATCAGGAATTGCTCTGCATTCATACTGTGTGTGAGGTGGCAGCCAGTTCAGTATAACAGTTGATGTTAATTTATGTTAATATGGAGTCCAGGTAGTTATTGGAGACTCGTAGAAAATTCCAGTCCTGAACTATGTATCGAGCAACTGCAAGTCAAGTCCTCAGAGAAACAGCTGTCAACATCAGTCGATGCCAGAACCGCCTTCATGGTAGAGTGAAACCGTCCCCAGACACTGGATGCATCCCAAAGAGACACACGGGGCATCCATGTTACCAGAAGCGGGGCACCAGGATGAGTCAGACAGATCCAGAGGGCAGAGCGAGTCTGGATCAATGGCAGCTCAGGAACGACATGTGTACTGTAGCTCAACAGAGAGGGCGAGAGAGAACAGGAGAGGGGAGAGCAGAAGAGAAGAGACAACAGTTAGGTACGGTTAGGGATCACAGTCACGTAATGTATAATGTGAATGTATATTTACTGTAGAGTGCAAGCAGGTACTCTGGCAGGACTAACTATAACAGCATAACTAAAAGGGAGAGCCAGAAGGAAGCAGAGACATGAGGTCTCCCTGAGATGTAAAGCAACCAATCACCTTATTGTCAACAAACCTACCTCACCGTCAACAACCATATGTGGTTCTTCACCAGACGGTTGCCTCAATGTCAAAGGTGCACAGTTTTTTTTAGAACGTCTCTCTATGCAATTCCCATTCACTGGAACTAAGAGACCTAAACCCGTTCCAACTTGGGTGACCTGCACAAGGACCTGACCCTAACCCCACTGAACACCTTTAGATGAATTGCACCCCAGACCTCCTTGAACATTCCAGCGGCAGTGCCTAATCTTAATAATGTCCTAATTTCTCCATAGGCATACTTCAAATTCTAATGGAAAGCCTTTCCAGAAGTATGGAGGTTATTATAACACCAATGGGGTTTTTTGCGTTTACCACTGTTTCCACTTAGAGTTCTTGATTCTGAGACGACACATTTCTGTCCAATCCCAATAGCTCTTCTCCTATCCCATATTTTGATTTCTCATCTTAAATGAACACATAACCATCCCAGCCTTCCAATTAATAGTGCAATGCCATTAACCATTAAGCTCTTTACCTTTTAACCATCCATCCATCCATATTGAACCGCTTATCCTAAAACGGGTTTCGGGGTAGCAGAACCCCAAACTTCCCTTTTCCCAGCCACCTCAGCTTACTCTGACTGGGGGATCCCGCGGTCGCTCCCAGGCCAGTGTGGATATACTATCTCTCCACCTAGTCCTTGGCCTGCCCCGTGGCCTCCTTTCAGCTGGACGTGCCCAGAACACCTCCCTAGTGATGTCCTGGTGACATGCTTACTAGATGCCCAAACCACCTCAACTGACTCCTTTTGGCTTTTGTGTCCTCTCTTATCCGAAGTTATCGTCTCCTACCAAAACTCTTCTGTCCTATCCCAAATTCTCTTCTCATGCTTGCCAAATGTCCTTTAATCTTTTATCCTAAACATTTCACCCCTTTCCCAGACTTTCATTTCCTCTTTTATCCCAAGCTATCATCTCCTACCACAAATTCTCCTGCCTTATACCAAACTAACCTGTCCTTTCCCAAACTCTCCACTCCCAACATCCTTCTATACTAAATCCTCTTCTGGGAACATTTGCCTTGAAATACAGTCACCAGTTTTATACTCATTAAGACTAAACCTGTTAACATAGCCTGTACATCTACAAGCAAACAGGCAGCAGTCAGAAAATGGTAGCACATACCGCTGAGTAATATATGAAGCAACTGGGGCTATGTTGTATTTAAATGAATATTTTATTTCTCTGATTAAAAACAATCCCTGATCGACACAGGCAGCTGTGAATGATATTACAGTTACATCTGCGTAACCCGAGCGCTAGCAATTAGTCAACCATAGCAGAACTGCTTAGTGCTTAGAAAAGTATATATATATATAAGTAAGTAACTTTTCAAAGTGCATAGTTAGTGTTCGTTTAAATGGTTATTAAAGTGTATGATGACAGTAAGTGATAGCATTGGGCAGTGCATTCAGGCACCAGGGTACTAGCACAGAGAAAGCTTGATGCTTGTTTTCCGGATTTTACTACCGCCATTAGACACATGGAGGTAGGTCCATTTTGAGCCTCCCAGGAAAGCCATTTGAGTGAAAGTGGGGTAAGATTGGACAAAAATATCAGGGGCTGTTGTAATGGGTGTATGGTTGAATCCTCCTGATATCATACTGAACTAAATTTCAGTTTAGTATCCTCCAAACTACATGGAGAGTTTGTAAAAGTCTCTTTTGCATTTAATAAAATTGAAATGTTTGGATATATTTCACGTGTAGCAAAAAAGTAAACTATTTAAACTTAAATGAGTCAACCTTTCGTTATAGAAGGAACGAAAAAATAAACAAGTCTAAAACCGTGCATTGTTAGCTTCCTGAGGCCTGGCAGTGTTTTTTCGGGTGATGTGTATGAGGATAAATCCACAGGTGAGTCACTGAGGGGGCGTTTCACATTGCATTTGAGTCAAATGTCCCTGGTGCATGAATAGTACTATAAATTGACTAGTTTTATTCATCGCATCTTAATTCGGTTCCGGTTGCTGTTAATTGGTCATTTTTCAGGCTGATAACTCTAAATTAACTTCTCGTCTGCGGCAGAGGTAGGTTTTGGTCTCGCCCTCCTGGGACGGCCTTCATGAGAGCCGGTTTCATTATG
>JAQQZT010000008.1:4048129-4058962 GCA_030068275.1 Clarias platycephalus
CCTCATCCCACACCCGCTGTTAAAAAAATAAAAATAAAAAAGTAACTCGGTAACTTTTACTCTGAGTAAATTTTTTAATGAGCTACGTTTTACTTTTACTTGAGTAGATTTTTATAAGGGTAACTTTACTTGTACTTAAGTAAAATTTCACTTAAGTAACAGTACTTTTACTTGAGTACAAAATTTTATTACTCTTTCCACCTCTGTCTATTGCCATTAAACTGGCACCCCAGTCAATCTATCTATCCGTTCATGCAGCTGCATACTTAGCATTAAAATATGGAGGAAGTGGACTATCATTCATCGCATTATCCATTATCAAACCCATATAACTATAATTGTAATTATATAATTATATAAATATTATATAATTAAATATAATCGTTCAATTAATAATGGCAAAGAAGTGTTAGATAATTATCTATCACTTCTTGGCCATTATTAATTAAACAAATGATTTGTCTGTGCGTCCTCATACAATGAGTTACTAGTTCACAAGGTATATGATCTAATAACTAAAATACTGTAAACTTAGTCTAATTGTAATCCATGGATTCATCTATCCACCAAACCATGTGCATACTGAGAATAATCTATTTATTTATCCACACTTTGCTGCCACTTAGACTGCAACTAACAAATAACCTGCTAATGCAATTAATCTATTCCCCTATCCATCTATCCAGTCATGCAACCACCCATCCATCCATGCATCCGCAAATGCATGTATGTACTGTATTTTAGTAAAACCGAGTCTAAATAATCTGGTTTTGGAAGCAATTTTATTTAAGTATAAACCTGTCCATTCATTTATTCCCCAACATCCATGTTTCTATGCATATATCTATCCAATACTTAATTTAGCTATACATTCACATACAGTGAACAAGCTGATATACTGTGACCGTGATCTAATAAACAATAAACCGGTGGAACTCTATAAACTGGTTGATCTATCCTTCTACCCATTCATCCAACCATTTATTCCATCCATCCATCCATCCATCCATCCATATTTACTCGAGCTGAGATAGATTCCATCCATCATAATCAAAGTTGAATCAATACAGTAATCAAAAAGTGTCAACTCCGTGTTCCTATCTTTCTTTCTCGTTCATCCGTATGTCAGGCCATATGCTCATCTATTCACCTAAATATAGACGGGTAGTAAAATTAAAAGGGGAGAAAATAGTGGCATCATGTGTGTTAGCCATCACGAGCTGCCAGAACACCTTGAGTGTGCATGGGCCGAGATTCAGCAAGTCTTTGGAGCTCTACTAGAGAAAGGTCCATTGTTCTTATGAAAGATATTCCTTCAGGTGGTTGTTTTGATGAAGTAGTTCTCCACCACCAACATTACATTACAATCTCTCATAAGTTTTCAGTTGGAGAAATAAAACAGACATTATTTACCCATGTCTGTCCTATCACTCAGAGCACTCTATTTAAATTTCTGAGGCCTATAGCAATCAGATTTCAATTCTGTCCATCTGCATGGTCACCACCACAGGGTTTGTTCTTGTAACACTGATTTCACACCATTACACACTCTGATCTTTTACTTGCTTCACAGTTTCACAGATTTTAATATTATCTGATGCAAAAGAAAAAATAATTGGGCCACATTGGCCATACTGTGAGTTTTTTATTTTTATTTTTTGCAGCCCTGTTCTTTCCTCCTTTGGACCAGATGTTTTACACCTCACACCTCTGTATTTCAGCAAAACTCTCGCATCTGGCAAGTATTCAGATCACTCTCGGAACGCTGCCGTGTCACGACTTCCAGCATGGTCTGCGATTACTAGTCTCACATATATTTTTCAGTTATGTGGTTTTCATGGTTTTCCCACAGACAATACAAGTCATGAATGAGTAAACTTTAAGTATCACATGGTAAGTCTAAGGAAAATAAAAATGAATTGAAATGAAATGAAAAACATGGCAACCTGTTTTACAGCCTTTCATGGTAGACATACAACTCCTCAGTCTGCACGGTGAAGACAGCTGTCAGGAAACATCTTTAAAGAAATAACTTTATAAAAGACAACTTTTTGGTGCGCACTTCTCTTCCCAGTCTGCTCCTTTCATCCGACTCTGGGGAGGAAATGCAGGACGCTTCCTCTCATCCAGGAGTGAAGATACGGAAGTTGTCAGAGCAGAGATTGTATTCCTGCTGGTTTTAGCTGTGCCCGACTGTGCCCGCTGGCAATGGGGTGATGTGGAGGAACCCACACTCTCCCTGGCAGGGGAAGAAACTAGTGCTGAGTATCAATGCGGGTTTCATCACAAAGTACAAGCTGTACAAAGAACAGAAGCATACGCCCTTACGTACAGGCTGTACAAGAACAATATCTTCCAGTCTTTTAGTAATATAAAGCATCCATTTTAAAATATACAACAGTTGTGTAGGTTCCCTTTGTTGCAGGTAGGTTCCCTTTGTGGCACCAGGGCATGATACCAGCAGAGTCTTGTGGAGTCATGCCCTGGTGCCACAAAAGGAACCCTGACAGCAGATTCTTTGGGTACTGTAGGTTGTTGACTGCACCCTCCATGGATTGGACATCCATGATTGATCCCATGGGTTCTCAACTTCTCAGCAGTCTTGGGGTTGTTGCCTGCTCGGCCCTTTATGTGGTGGGCTATGGTGCACTGGGTGTTCTGGTGCCTTTATACAGTATCATGGCCAGCATTGACTTTTCTTGGTGAGTTTTGCTAAATTATTTTTGTAGGATCAGATGCCACAAACTGGTCGTTGGGCATTGGTGAGCCTTGGGTGTCCATGAGTCTGTCACCAGTGCACTGGTATATACTGTAACTGATAATCAATGTTAATATGTTATTGCTTTGCGGTGTTAGGCCTTGTTGACACGGGCATTAAATTTTGGGATAAACGAACGAGCTCTGAATGTCCTAGACGTTTATGTTGCGTTTTGTAGTGGCGCTCGATTGACTTCTACACTGGCGTTCGTTTGGCTCTGACTTACGCCAGTCTGCAGCCCAAATTGTAGTTTGTGTGTTAATCTGTGGAGGCAGTGTCGGGAACTGGATATGAAAGCCCTTCGAAAGCCCTCTCGTAATACGGCAACGTACTGTAGGGACAGAAAAACATCGCCGCCGCTACTGGGTTCACCCTCTGACTGCACAACGTCAGATAAAAGATAAAAAGTTTTTTTGTGGTTTATGAAGAAATGCGAAAATTTTCACGCAAGTTTTTCAATTGTTTTCGCATGTCAGTTTCCACTTTTGATTGTCTGCTGCAGCTGGTGCAATGACGACAATTTATTTAACTTTTTTCCGCATTTCCCTATGTATAGCATGTAGGGTCATGGGATATATCCGGTCCTCCGAAGCGTAAAATGAATGCGAAGAAAACGCCAAGGATTCGTTGGGATTTGAACACCAAGAAAAAGCTGCATGCAACGTTTTTTTGACGCCGTATAAACGCACAGCCGGACAAACACACGTCACTAAAGCCCGTGTGAACACTCTCATTGACTCCTATGTGTAGAAAACCCTCGGCGCTTGATCCGTGCTCACCGGACGCTCACCGCGCTTACAAGGCCTTAATGTTATGACTGATCAATGTACTGTATATGTAAAGATAATAATAAGCCATCCTTGAATGTTTACATTTTATTGAAGTAATCATAATCCGCCATGTAGTGACAATGGAGATCAAGTTCTCTCAGATTTTTTTTCCCTTAACTAGTACAGTCCAAGAATCCCTGGTCCTAAACCACATACAGTATTAAACTCATGGCCTGAAAGCCAAATACCTCCTTCTGCCGCATATCATTTGCTGTGGATACCTAGATTCCAAACCAAACCAGACACAATGTTTTATAAATGGAAGATGGATGGTTCAAATCTCGACAGGCAGTCCGTTTACATGATGTTGCGTTAGTCTAGACCAAGGGTCGGCAACGCGCGGCTCTTTCATCCCTCTGCTGCGGCTCCTTGTGGCTTTGGAAAATAAATAATGAGTATTTGTTTGAAATGTGTTTTATTTTAGTTTGCTAGTTTTTTTAAATGTAATTCTAAATGTGAAAGATTATGGTGATTTTGTAACATTAAAATAAAAAGTGTTACATTTTTTGTTGCTCAAAATATGCATCACAACCGCCGGTGTGCGACACCCGATGTGAGCCCCAAGCTGCGTTCCATTCTGATGTGTACTTCACAGGGTGCTCCCTACTCGCTGCTCCATTTGCAGTGGATGTCAGTGAAGGGAACTTCCCTCGACAAAACTCCACCATTCGCAACACTCTGCGAAGTAACCATGGCAGACGTCACTCATTCCGTATTATTGATAATAATAATAATAATTGATTACAGATGTTCCAAGATTTATTTTTTTACAGATCACTAGCCTATATTATATTAATGATTTCGTGAAAGTTTAAATTATTGTGTCATATATGATATATGATATATGTGTCATAAAAAATACATAAAACATTTTTTTTGGGTTGACCGCTGACTGCATGCTCCAGTACACGACGATAAAAGGATGACGGCATTTTTGGTTTGCTGCAGGTGGATGATTTAAGTTTGGCTTTTTAATTCATAAATACGAGGAGGACCCAAATAGACATTAAGTATTTCATTTGAAAGTAACCTTTAACCCAGTGTTCAAAAGGTTTTTATTGCATGCAGAAATAAGATTAGTATGATTTCACTATGCTACTACTCCTATCTACTTTTTCAATACTAACAAGCTGAAAGGAGGCTTATCGTCATCTATCGTAGCGGAGTCAGACATATTTCAGCCAATAATTCAATTCCCCTGCTTGGCTTTTATAATGGAACAAAGGACAGTAGTCTAATTAAATGGCAGAGTCAAGCTGTAACCATAGCTTAGTATGTAAAGGTACTTAGTGCCATCTGGGTCCAGGAGACAAGAGAGGAATATCAGCGGTTGGCCTTTAGAGTAGTTCAATAATAGACTCCGAACTCTGAAATGTATCACCCAGTGTAGAGAGGAAGAGGACAAAAGATAAAAGATGTTTTTCTCTCTATTTCATATATAGAAAAATGAGATACATATGACAGATTGCATTAGTATTAATGGACTGTATTAGTTGTAATAGATTTGTGTGGGCACTGGTGGCTCAGTAGTAGGTTTTTCGCCTGCCATGCGGAAGGCCTGGGTTCGATCCCCAGCCACTGGATGCAGTGTCAGTCCCAAGCCCGGATAAAATGGGCGGGTTGCATCAGGAAGGGCATCCGGCATAAAACCTGTGCCAAGCTTGTATGTTTGGACCGGATGGTCCGCCATGGCGACCCCTTGCTGGAAGCAGCTGAAAGACCAACAACAACATTAGTTATTAATAAATTTGTATTAGTTGACCAATAATTTCAATTAAAAAAAAGGATTTGGCTATATGTGTCATGTCATTTCTATTATTTACATAAAACAAAATAATTCAAAAGAAGGAAGACCAAAATTACAGTATACTTCTTGCAAAGTGGTATCAAAGTGAATCATTTGAATTAATCATGATGAAAGTGAATCATGTTCCAGTAAAGCCAAAGAAAGAAAGAAAAAAAAAAACTTGTGCATCGTAGATTTGCATTGTAGAAATGTCTTATGTCATGTTTAAAGCCGGTTATTGGTAAAAAATGAAAAAGAAATAATTTACATAAGGGTTGTTTATCAATGGACGGAATCATTATATGTTTTATATAATGTTAGTTTTCATAACCCTTAACAGCACAAAATTGTGCAATGTTTGACATGCCGATCATAAATTCAAATCACACAGATCAGTTGATTACTTGACTTGTTGATACAGACCATGAAACATACACTCAGGTGCTGGTTTTAATGATAATAAACACCAATCAGAATCATTATGGTATTAACCATCTTATAAAATACACAATAAAATGTGTGCTTTCTAAAAGAACTAAAGATGTGAAGATTCAGCCTCCTCAGCCAGGCCTCATTCGCCTGTCTAACCAACATAAAGAGAGAAGAAGAAATAAGATGGTATGCTCAGAAAATCTCTCGGTGGGTTTAGCCCAGATTAACCTTACAACAATCCAATAGTGTTTGATGCTAAGCCCAGGAGCATAACATGATGCTCAAAGCTCACAACATCTCTGCGCCAGAACTCGCATGTCTCTATCATAACCTAAAAATGCAAGCTGATTTGAAGATAGTAGCCGTAGATTTTGAACATTTTCTCCTCATTAAAGCTGCATGTTTCGGTTTTATCCTTCCACTTCTCATGCTTCAGGAGCGTGGGAAATCCCTTCACATGCTGGAACTTTAATATTTCCTACTATATCAATGTAGAATACAGAAGTTCAGAAGTTCATTTCTCTCCTGCCTTTATATCCACTCGAACTAAAGTTTTAGCACCCCAAATAAAATAAAATAAATGTACTTTATTTTTAAAAAAAAAATTTGTTTCCAAATGTAGAACAGGTGGTTAGGGAGTTTGAATCTTACCTCTGGTTTGCGTAATACCCCAGCATAAATGGAGTAAAGTCATAACTCATTTTGGTCGACTATGGGCTTGGCTTAAAATGAATAAAGTAAAATTAATTTCTATTACAAAATAATGTAAATATCATGGAAATTTAGGAGAGCTGCATTCCATTCAGAAGTGTACTTCATAGGGTGCTTCCTATTCCCTGCAGAATAAAAGTGCAAGGAAAGTCGATGAAGGGAACTCCCCTCGGAAAAAAGTCCACCATTTGGAACACCCTGCGACATCACCAGCGCAGAAGTCACTTCCTCTGTGTGTTTCCATAGTAACATAAACACCTCGGATACCTGTCGCTGCTGCTGTGGAAATTTCATGCTAGAGTATATTATGTATTGAATATTGAAACAAAAAACCAATACTATTATAATTATTTTATTAATTTACAAGGATGTACAAAATTTTTTTTTTTTTTTTTTTAACACATTGCTAGCCTATATAATCCTAAGGATTTCTTGATTAAGTCAAATTTTAGATTAATATGATGTTGTCCTCGATAATAATGATAATAAATATATCAATCCTTTTTCGAGCCCCATTTTTTTTCATGCTCCAGCAAGACACACACTGACTGATGGAAAGATTTTCTTCTTCTTTTTTTCGTACTAAGTAATCAAGCGAGTTCGAATGAGAATATTGGGAGTTGAAGTCCATGTTTGTACAGCAGGTTGCTGGTAACTGTACTGTAGCTCCTGCACTGATTTCAAAGCAAACATGACATAAATAATTTGTATAGAGATTGTTGAGAAGAATGGAATGGAATGAAAAAAAAAAAATGCAACAACTTATAATTAATATCACTACCGAACACAATTTATATAATGTTGCTTTAATCAATTAAATAATTAAGGTTTTAAATATCAAAGTAAATCATGTAAAATAATGATGTGAGTCTGATTTTAAGGGAAAAGTAAGAGTACTTACGTACAGTAATACAGTAAGTTATGGCAGAGTTGGAAATGATGCTTGCAAATGATCCTTTTTTTAAGTTGAGCCAATTTATTCTATAATCCTTGCATTTTTCCCCCTTTAATAGTACATTTAATTGTGTGCCTTATTCATTACGAAAAAATCAATAATGTTAATTTTATGCTTGTTGCACCTGAGAGAAACATATTGTGTATGAGAAATGAAAGTACTGTATATTATATATTGCATTTTTCTAAAGCAAATAACAAATATACAGTATCGGAACCTTTGGTACTTAACTAGATAACAATCTTTAAAAGGACCATACAGCTGAAAAAAAATATTTATGTAAAAGTTTATAAAATTTCATGCGGGTCTTACGTGACTGTTGTGTCTATAATCTTACATCGATCTTCTGTGCATTCTCAATAAACGAATTTCAAAATCCTGGACTGATCTACGTGTAAATCATAGTAAAGTTAAATTGGGTCTGTTATGTTATTTGTATAATACTGCTTCTAATTATGTGATATCTGTCTCTTGAGGGCTACAGCGGGGTCTGATCATGAGGCAGAATATTAGCCGTGTGTTTGGCTATAGCCCTTGGGATAACAGCAGGGAAGGCCAGAGAAGAGTTAGAAAAGTCAAACTTTATTATGCTCACACTAGTGAAATGTTCACTTCTTCTTTTGCTTTTCATCCATGTCCAGTATACACACACACACACACACACACACACACACACACACACACAAAGATTGGTAAAAAAGTACAAAAATAGATAATAAAATAAAATCAAGATTTAAATCAATGGCTAGGGTAAACATGTACCCCGTCATGGTAGTAACACATGACTTATTTGTGAAATGAAATAGGAATTAAATGAATATTACAACCTGTCATGATATTCAAAGTTAATAAACTCAGTGTGTTCTTTATTAAAGGCAAAGCAATCATCAGTGTCATAATCATTAGGAGGGGGAAATGAACACGAAGCCAATTTCACAACAAGACAATCCCCACTGAACAAAAAAAGAAATAAAAAAAACACAGAAACAGAAACAAGGCTCAGTAACACACAAGCAAATTACAAGATTTCACAACAGGAGAAAACACCAGGAGAGTAATAATGCTGTGTTCATGAAAACTGTGAACTTGGAAATTCCCAAATCAGAGCCTCCTACTTCCTAATGTAGAGATAAAAATAATTTAAAAAGCTGTGTATAAACTGTAAATCAAGTAGATGTTTTTTATTCGGTTTTGCAAGTGGTGTTTTTCAATTCGACCCGGGACTTGATGGTGAGATGTCGAATCTGAACAGGGCCGTAAAAGCGCTGGAAATTTCCAGAAGTCTTCGAATTCTAATTTTATTTGTCACATACAAGGTCATATACAGTATCATATGCAATGGAATGCTTATACAACCGCTCGTGACCTTAAAAGCAAGAGTATCAATAATAAATAAATTATGGAGTAGAATAAGATAAATATTATATTATTATATTATATTTTCTATAAAATATAGAAAAACTTGGCTGTAGAAAAAAATAGAAGAACAAAGTATAAAATATAAAATATTATACTTAGCTGTACAAAATATAGACAATATACAATATAGACTTCAAGCACAGAAGATAAGATAAGAGTAAGATAAGATAAGACTCACAGCTGCAGTAAAACTGAATTAGAAATTTTACTTTTACATTTTAAAGAAGGCGTCCGTGAATGACAATCCCACCTGAGGCGGCTCGGAGCCCACTGCAGTTACGTTAGTGCAGTACATTACGTAACCCCTGATCCTTGAATATGGGCAGGTAACTTGTCACTAACTTGTGGAAGAGATGCATCTGTCTGTGGGAACTGTACACACAATCATTCACCAACTGCTGGACCTCAGCTGGAGGTTATTGCAACATGCCCCGTACAGTCCTGACCTCACTCCAAGCCAGTCCTACCTGTTTGAGCCATTAAAGGTATTTCTGGGAGTCCAGCATTTGACAGACGTGAAGCATGCAGTCACTGCTGAGATACCAGTGGTCCTGACCCAGTCTGCCCTCCAGACTTGACTGATTCATCGAGATGAATATATGGTTTGCGTCATATGCCCTGCTTATAAAAAACACTTGATAACTGACGATGGTTGCACTTCATGATGGCTTTGGATTGCATTTGATACAAACAATTTCACTATGATGACTTAATGGCTTGTGTCTGCAGTCGCTCTGATAGTGCGGATAGGACTGAAATTGTATATGATCAGTCTCGTACTCAAGTCTCCATCAGTAAACAGTTGGTAACCTCAACATAGTGAACTTCATTTTAGCGGACCGCATTTCCTGTTATGTTCCTGCAATGTTTGCCACAGTGCACACACTTACAGGTTGATTTATTTTCATACTAATCAAACAACTATGGGTTTCCTTGTTAGTCCGGCTCATCTCAAGATTTCTTCCTCACCACCGTCACCTCTGGCTTGGCCATTAGGGATTAATTGGTCATTTATAAATCTTTACATGTCTGAAAACATGAGCCCCCACATTTATTCAAATTTTGCATCCAAACAGTCATAGTCTTGACCAATAGTTCTCCAGGCTTCCTGTCCAAGTTTTTTCTCTCCTTTTGAGTCCAGTCCCTGAACAGTTTCGGATGAATGTATTTTGTTAGTTAAGCCAGACAGTGGCCTGTGAATCATTCAAGCATAAAAAAAAACATCTAACTTAAGGCAGGAACCAGTGAGAAACAGGTGCAGATGATGACAGATGATCAGGCCGGTGATTAGTATACTGGTGATGCTGAAGGCTGAGTGGTTGGAGAGGGGAAATGAGGTCGCTGCTGAGACTGTTACATGAACAATCATGTTTTAAATTGTATCTTTAGGAATTTCGCAGCCTGCCACAGTTAAACATTCATTCCCATTTCTTTAATGTAATCTACATCATTGAATTAAATTTTATATGAAGAAATGAGACTATTGCACTGAGACTATTGCACAGTACTGTAAAAATCCAGTACAGTGGAACCTCGGATTACGAGCATAATCCGTTCCGGAAGCGGGCTTGTATTCCAAAACACTCATAAACCAAAATCGATTTTCTCATAAGAAATAATGGAAACTCAAATTATTCGTTCCACAGTCCAAAAAAATAAATATGTAAAAATAATTATAGAGTAAAAATAAAACAAATTAACCTGCACTTTAGCTTTAAAAAAAGTACAAATAAATCCAGACAGATAAGTGTTTCCGTTTGTGCACGCAGACGTTGTGTATGTGTGTGTGTGTGTGAATCTAAAGTAAGCTCCCCTCTCCCCCTTCTTGTCTCTCTACTGACACTCGATTGAGCGACACACTAATGGAATCATTGCTGTAAAGTAAAAATAAAACAAATTAACCTGCACTTTACCTTTGAAAAGAATCGCGACAGAGCAGTGT
>JAQQZT010000008.1:4064509-4075061 GCA_030068275.1 Clarias platycephalus
CAGTCTGGGTGGTACGCTTCTTTGGGGCTTCTCCACACCGTAACTCTCCCGGATGTGGAAAAGACAGTGAAGGTGGATTCATCAGAGAACAATACATGTTTCACATTGTCCACAGCCCAAACTAAAAGAATTTGGCTTTTGTGTCACCTCATATTTGTGTCCCCGGATGTCATGCACAATGGCTTAAAGGTTCCTACACACTCTGTTAATCTAAGAAAAAAAAAATATATTTTAAATCAGAAGCATGCTTCAGTTACGGCGTTGCCAATAATTTTGGCAATTGTGTTTTTGCTGGAAAAAAAAAATCTTGATGAGGGATTCGTTTTTCTCTGGATAAATGTGTTTTAATTAACTGTGTGATTTTTCCCTTTTTGTCAGTGTGAAATGAATCTACTTCACCAAAAGATGGATTTTCCTAACAATTTTTTTTTTTTTTTTTCGAATCTTTACAAAGGGTGCTAATAATTGATTTGTTGGTTGGTAGATTTACTTTGCTGGTTGGTGAAGTGTTAAATAGGAAAAAAATAATCATGAATGTATCTGTATGGGAAAAAAACCTGGCTCTCATATTTATTTCTACACCAGCTTTAAAGCGTCTCAAGGTCTTTTATGTGGCACAGACTTACAGAAAATGCTAAAGGTCCACACTTGTTCAAAACTGTCAGATAAATCTAACCTTGTGGGGACATTCGGTGCTCAGTAAGATATAAAAACATGTTCACACACACAAGACAAATAATATTCTGGGATTTTTGCCCACTCCCACGCTATGAACCCACCCTGTTCTCTCTCTCTCTCTCTCTCTCCCTGTCTCTCACATACACATACACACACTTCCAGGCACAGCTCTGTCAGTTTACATACTGATAAACACCAACCAACCATTTTCTTTTAATCATATGAGAGAGTGATAAGAGATCTTATAAAGAGGAGCAACTAACCCTCCAGGTCTACAATCGTCACCACAGGTCCATAAATGACAAATTACTCTGTGCAACTGGTACAACATGGTGTATTTTTATTATTTTTTTAAATGGAGCTTTCTCAACAAAGGTGTCATCCTTTTCAGGAATTTTTTTTTTCTCTGTCAAAATTCATCGAACGTTTTCAGGAAGTTCAGGACAGAGCAGAATTTCAGCTAGATGTCTTACAGAACTTCGAACATCTCACATTTGTTTGAATCAACCCATTTTTCAAGAACCAGCCTTGCAGATTCAATACTTTTAGAGATGACTGTATATGATGACACAGTAAAATTCTCAAATCCAATTGGTCAGACACTGTTGATTAATTTTCTATACAAGCAGCTCAGAATTAGTAGTTCCCTTTCAAAAGCTACACTCGATGCTGCGTGAAAACGCTATGAGAGCGCTCTTCGCGCGACCGGTTGTTGAAGCATGTGTATCAAACACAGCAAAAATGTTGGCATATATAACCTCGGTCAGGTGACGTCATTTGATTAGGTGCACCTGGAGGTTATAAATAGGCATGAACCGGAAACATCCTCTTTTTGTCTTCAAGGACCGACATTGTCTGCGTGCGTGTGTGCAAGCACTTTTTCAAAGCAAAAAGAAAGCGAAAATAGAAAGTGTCTTATTACTCACCAGAAAGATGGCAGAGTTAGACAGGAGTGCCGTCCCTCCGAGTAAAAGATATCTCGCTGAGGGCGATCTCCACGCTTTCTGTTTTCAGTGTTTGGGGGAAGACACTATCCTCGGTCTTCCTCCCTCGCGCTCGGCTCGCCGTCTTTAAAATAAAACCGCGTTTTTTTATGATGATGCCCCAGATTGAAGAGACGCTTGCGGGCTATCTCTCTCCTGGGAGCTCATCCTCCCTGAAAAAATCCACACTCCATACCAAGCCGTGTAGACTAACATCTTTGTTGGTGGGAAAAGCTTTTTCAGGCAGCAGGGCAAGCTGGTGCTGCCCTGCACACAATGGCTTTGCAGGCATACCAGGCTCACCTACTGAGAGATCTGAGCACTGGCGGGACTGTCGATGACGCGGCGTTTGCGGAGCTACGCCGAACCACAGATTTATTTCTCCGTGCCACCAAGCAGATGGCCTGTGCTATCGGCCATTCTATGGCTGCTATGGTCGCCATGGAGAGACAGCTGTGGCCTAACCTCACGGACATCAAGGACAGGGATCGCATCTTCCTCCTTGATGCCCCCATCTCGCCTTCCGGCCTTTTTGGCGAAGCCGTAAACACCGCCACTAGGTTTCGGGAAGCAAAGCTCTACGACCAGGCCTTTGTGAGGCTTCTCCCCCTCCGTGCTCAGGGGTCGGGACTATCGACCACCCAGTCCTGACCACGTCCGGTTCTCGCCAGGTGTGAAGCGCAAAAGGTGTGCCGAGCCGAGCACCCCCTCGTAGATTGGGGCGGGACTCGCTTATGTGCCCAGGACCATGGGGGGGCGCATAAAAGCACCTCCCTAGCACCCTTAGGAGGCCGTGGTTCAATCTCCGCAACCACTGGTGTTCGGGGAGCAGCGGTCTCCAGCGAAATGTTAGGTGTTCGGTTCCTTCCTGACATGTTTCAGGATGCCGAACAATTTTACGTTTTGAGGGCTGAATATCAAAATGTTGACAGCCAAAATGATTGTTTCTCAACTCCACCAGAGCTTTGGTTCGACTAATCAAATGACGTCATCTGACCGAGGTTATATATGCCAAAATTTTTGTCGTGTTTGACACACATGCTTCAACAACCAGTCGCGCGAAGAGTATTCCCATAGCGTTTTCACGCAGCATCTCATTCCCGCTTTTTCAGAGAACAGGGTTACAGCATTGGCTAACATTTTGGCTGTAATTCAAATCACAGGTTCTTCTTCATCTTCTTCTTTTCTTGTTTAATGGCGGTTGAAATCCAGTAGGTTACAATCTGCGGCTCAATGTTCTGGCCTCTTAATGCCGAATTTCAAGAACAGTCTTCCTTAAGAATGACTAATGTATCCATCCCAGATCTTATCTTGACTCGTTCTGTGTCTCGAACTATTTGTCTGCTGTTTCCAGTCCCTCCACACACTCTTTCTTCTCGACATGTGTATTGTGTGTCCAGGACTTTTTTGTCTTATGAACTTTAAAGAGGGACCAACTATGCAATGCTTTAGTAATTTTTAGACATTAGGATAGGTATCTAGTATGTACGTAACAAAAATAAATAAATAAATAAATAAATGAATATACAAGGTGGTGTAGTGGTTAGCACTGTCGCCTTGCACGTCCAGGGTCCAGGTTTGATTCCTGTGTAGGTTCAATTCCCATCCCCTTGTGCATGGAGTTTACATGTTCTCCCTGTGCTTGGTGGGTTTCCTCCAGGTATTCTGGTTTCCTCCCACAGTCCAAAGACTTGCAGATTAGGCTAATTGGTGTTCCCAAATTGCCGTGAGTGTGTGTCTGTGTGTGTGCTCTGCGATGGATTGGCACCCTGTCCAGGGTTTATCCCGCCTTGTGTTCTACAATAAGTCTCCTGGGATAGGCTCCAGGTCCCCATGACCCTGAATACAGGATAAAGTGGTATAGAAGATGAATGAGTGAGTAAACAAGCTAGTAAGAATTTCCCCTCTTGTGACCTTATAATAGAAAATAACCCTCTTTTGGATTTGATTGGTTCTCAACTCTTCCCATCTCTGGGGGAATGGAGGGGGGCATCATTTACATAGACACTGAAACAGCATGTCCAGCAAAGGAGTAAAGACAGCGAGTTTGATATATGAGATTATGCATTATCCGATGGGTATTTTCATTGGAGCATTCACACACACACACACACACACACCCACACACACCCACACCCACACACACACACACACACACACACACACATCATTCCCCTTTTCCTATGTAGCTCATGTCTGGTGCTAGTGCCAGTTCAGAGCCCGGTTCAATAGCGAACCTCCTAAAAACTGGCATGGCATTGACAGTTACTGTACTTCATTACATCACTGTATACATCCGTGTACAGTATTTCTCTAATTTCAAGCAATGTAAGCAGCAATACTAGTGGCAAAAAAAAAAATGCTAGCACCAAACTTGATGGCCTTGCGAGCAGTTCTCCTGGCTTTATCATTTCTAGAAAGCATTTGACCTGCCCATTGCATATTTAGGTCATTTTTAAAAAAAGATGGTGGTCACACATTCTTTGTTGTTTGTAATAATCTCGCACCTCAACCCCTAATGTAAAAGATTCTTTATTCTAGCCCAGCAAAGTGTACTGTAGGTGCCGGCATGGAACCACTTTTTCTGTCTGAGGACAGTTTTGGTTATCGGAAAAAAGTATTGGTTCAGAATTGGGTATTGGCTCTGAACGAGCTCCAGAGCAGCCTTGGTGGGAAAAGAGTATGAAACCTGCATTAACTTGTTAAAGAACTAGTAACAAATGAGACCATTATGAGAGGAAAAACAAGATGCTGGTATGGGAAAAGACTGTACTATATCAAGTAGCTCATTGTTTTGATACAATGCTGACAAAATCAATATGACAAAATGTAGTGTTCTATGAATAATTAAAATTCTATTTAATAATATTTACTTTACTGCGATGGATTGGCACCCTGTCCAGGGTGTACCCTGCCTTGTGCCCGAAGTCTCCTGGGATAGGCTCCAGGTCCCCCGCGACCCTGAATATAGGATAAAGCGGTATAGAAAATGAATGAATGAATGAATGAATATTTACTTTACATAATTATTTCACCAAACATAGCCTGTATGACTATTGGTTTAACTCTTTGAGTATTATTACCGTTTTCAGTTACTGCAATGTGCTCAGGTGTGAGCACTGAATATTTGAAAATGGTTTGAAAAATGCCTCAGCAAGATTTGTATTACTTTGAAAGAAGAGAATTTGCCAAAACTTCTCACTGTTCCACAACTTGCTTAACTCCCCCTGTTTTCCTTGACATCAGCAAGCCCTTTTTTCACACACTTGGGAATATCAGTGCTCTATTGTTTTTCCATCCTGTTCGGGGACAATGTGTTTGTTGCAATTAATCTGAAATCATCTGGGTGAGCATGTTGTAATGTTTAGACAGTATATTATGGCTCTTCTGGATGGTTCCTCTCTCTCCACAGAGAAACGCTGGACCTTTTTCAAAGTGACCATCGGGTTCTTACCTCCCTGACTAAGGCCCTTCTCTACCGATTGCTCACTTTGGCCGGACAGGCCGCTCTAGAAAATGTCCTAGTGTTCCAAACTTCTTCCATTTATAGATGATGGAGGTCACTGTGCTCATTGGGACCTTTAATGCTGCAGATTTCTTTTTTATTAGTAGTATTAAAAAAAAAAAAAAAGATTTTTCATGTTGTCAATTTGGGGTATTGTTTGTAGAATTTTGATTTAAATAATGAATATCTATCCTTCCATCCATCCAGTTGGACAGATTTTAAAATCTTTCCAAAAAACTAATCTGTCCACACAAAGTACTGTATGTTGTATCCAAGTATCCGAACAA
Organism: Clarias platycephalus; assembly: GCA_030068275.1. Lineage (NCBI taxonomy): Eukaryota > Metazoa > Chordata > Actinopteri > Siluriformes > Clariidae > Clarias > Clarias platycephalus. Next base: position 4,069,963 of record JAQQZT010000008.1, read on the forward strand.
CTTGCCATCTATCTGTCCATTTAATATATTCACCTACACTTATCCACCCATCTATTTGTCCATCCATGCACTTGTCCATCTAAACACTTCATCATCCATTTGTCACCATAATTACCAATATGTCTGTCTATGCATACATTCATCCATACTTCCAAACATATACAGTAGCTGTTGATCTTTTTTTATCCATTAAGCCACCTTGCCACCCATCTGCTCATTCATTAACATCATCTAATTGTTCAGACAATCACTTGTTTATCTGAAACAGCTTTTTGTTAATCTGTTCACAACACTACTCTTCTTTCAGTCATCCATTGATCCTTCTACCTATGGTTCAGTCCACCCAACTACTGTATTAATGCATTCGTCTTGATCTCAGTTACAATCACATTCACTCACGCAACCACCTGTTTGCTCATCCATGCACTTGTCCATTTGGATACTTTCCATCTTTTTGTTGATGTATTCTGTGTCCATTCAAAATCAAATTAAAGCAAATCGAATCAAATTTTTATTTGTCACATATCACATATATACAAATAATGAAATAATCACAAAAAATAAAAAATATAATAAAATACAGAATATTGAACCATGTCCAGTTATGGGCAAGATACTGTGCAGAATAATGTGCAAAGGTCGCATTTCACTGTTCACAGTGCTGTGGTGGGCAAAATGTGCAAATATGTCATAAATAGTGTGTGATGAGCAATGTGTTGACTAGTGAGATTGTTTGTGAGAAAGCAAATCAAAGTGTTAAATCCTATGCCCTGTTGTGATTGAGAGGCCGTATAGCCTTCTCCTCAGTCTCTCTGTGTTGGCCTTCATTGGGAGCGGAAGTGCTTTCCTGACCGCAACAGAGAGAACAGTCCATTGTTGGGGTGGCTGAGGCCCTTCATGATCTTCCTGACCTTGGTCCAGCACCGCTTGTTGTAGATTGAGTGCAGTTCAGGGAACTTGGTCCGGATGATGCGCTCAGCTAATCGCACCACCCTCTGTAGAACTCGTCTGTCCTACATGGTGCTGTTCCTGAACCAGGTTGTGATGTTTCCCGCCAGGATGCTCTCCATGGTGCAGGAGTAGAACTTCCTAAGCATGTAGGTGGATACATCCATCCATCCATCCATCCATCCATCCATCCATCCATCCAACCATCCATCTATTTATGAATAAGTTTGGGTTTATCCATCCATCCAGTAAGCGAGCCACCTCACCACCATATTAATCCATCTGATTATCACTAACTATTTGTCGACATAACCATCAAACTATCCATCTATCCATTCATGAATCAATCCCTCCCTCCACCCATCTTCACCTCAAACAGATAATCCATCCATTCATCCATCCATCCTCACAACCATATCAATCCATCGTCCATGGATCCATCCATTATGCTTCCATTCATTATATTGTTCATCCATGTAGTCACTTGGGTATCTCTTTACCACTAACTTCATCTATTTGTCCACCTAACCATCAAACTATCCATCTATCAATACATTCAAAAATCAGTCCTACTCTCCACCCATATTCATCTCAAACAGACTATCCATCCATCCAACCTTGCCTTTCATGAAGTGTACTGTATAAATTACAAAGCATTCTTTGTCATATTCCCATGGCTATGATTCAGTCTACACTTAAGGTTGTAGGTTCAAATCACAATTGTTCAGATCAAGGAGCAAAGTTGTGATGTCATATAAGAGGCTAAAATCTACTATCTATCAATAGCCTGACATGTATTACATTACAAGATTTTCATGTGAAAAAATAATATATTTTTTGAAAACATTTTCTTTAACCAAGCACTTGAATTAACAAACAGAACTATCTAGTTTTTAATATGTAAAGAAAAATCTTATTTATATTAAAAAAGGATTTCATATTCATCTGTTGCTCTCAGGGAAAACTGTGCCATGGTGGAACAATCATCAATCAACCACAATCACCAATTATCATATCAAAGATTGCAATCAGTGTTGTTTCAAGGTAAAACTTAAAAAAAAAAATAATAATAACCATATTCTAATATGCACATTATCCTTGCCAGCATGCACACACACACACACACACACACACACACACACACACACACACACACACACACACACACACACACAAACGGATGTACTGTGCCTCCATTTTCACCATCACCAGGTTCCTCATTCTTACTCTGATCTCATTCCTGTTGATTTTCTACCTTAGTGGTACTTCTGTCTTCATCCTCATCTCCATCCCTGTCTCGATCCTCACTCTCGCTTTCTCTCTTGTTACCAGATCGTCACTATGACCTCCTCTTCCTCAACACGATATAACACCTCATCCTCACTCTCATCGGCTGGTGGTACCACTTTTGCTTTATACCTTATTGAAGTACCTTCACTTAGAAAAAGTGTAGATTCACCTCCTGCATTAAATCATAACATGTGTATATATAATATGTGAGTGAACAAATGCATGGAGAAATCTTACTCATAGCAAATATATTTCGATAATTCTAATGCGTTTCCCTAAAAATAAAATATAAGTACATTCCAACCTGGTATGTCCTTATGTTATTCAATTACAGTATAATGCTTGCTCAAAGTGACATGCATTATTCCTTTTTTTCTTTTTGTAATATCCTATGATACAGTTGATGATGTGTCATGTAAAGCTTTTGAAAATACTTATTTACTTGTTAGGTAGGTCAGATTTCTATAGATGATTATCTAGATGAAAAATGATAGAATTAATTTTTTTTCACATTTCATTACAGATCTAATCTAGGGGTTCAAACAAGAAGTAAAATATGAGTCATGTGACCATGTTTGTTGATTTTCATTTGTTAGTACAGTATTTGAGTTTCCATCCCCAAAGATAGCATTTAATTAACTGGATGTCTTGTTCTGTTTCAAAAAATAATAAGTAAATAAATAAATAAATAAATAAATAAATAAGGCAAATAGGTTATTTTGACTAGATGCAATACGGATACCATATAGGGATGAGCTAAAAACAGGATATACTCACCTGCTCTTCAGTTAAATACGAAGTCTAATATTTCCTTGTACTTTGTGCAGTTTTTTAATTCCGAGAATCAGCAAGTTCAAGCTTACTTTTTTTTTTCTAAAACCCAGATGGTAATTTTTTAGATGCCAGACATTCTCGCTCACCAAATCATAGAATGTTAAGCCATCTGTAACATAAATAATTCATCCATTCATCTTCCGTAAGCACTTCTTTCATGGTCAGAGTCACAGTGGATCTGGAGCCTATCCCATGAACACAGGGCATGAGATGGCTATACGGCCTGGATGGGACACCAGGGCACTACACACACACACACACACACACACACACACACACACACTGACACACTCTTTCATTTCTACCAATTTAGTGTTACCAATGGACCTACCAGAATATTTTTTTGCAAGGTTGGAAGAAACTGTAGAGCCTGGAGATAATGTTAGCTGAATAAACATAAAACGTCCTAAGAAGTGAAAATTGCAGTTCAAATCTGAGAAAGAAAAGATTGGTTTAAGAAAAATGACTTTTCAGAGGGTTACTTCCCCGTTTGAAGAATTGGCAGAAACAGGCAAAGGCAAATGATAGCTGAAAAAAATATATAACTGTAAAAGAGAACTGAAAAAGATGAGATAAGATGGGGCTATGTGATGGGAAGAAGACGATGGTGAAGACAGATACAAAAAGAAATACATGGCTGGATGATCAGGAAAAAAAGCAGCCATTGTTGGGGGAACCTAGAAAGCCTTTACTAGACAATAGAACTCCATTTGAACAGTTTGATAGCAAAATGAGATAACTCCATCAGTGCAGTTTTGAGAGAAAGGAGGTTTTTTTTTTCTTTTTCTTTTTTCAAATGAAGCAAGAACAATTGCAAACTGATGGAATATTTTCTGCATGCTTTCTTTGAGTCACAAGGGTGTTAAAAAGCACAAATGCCAAAATGTTTTGTCAAAATTGTTTGGGTTATTTAAGCATGAATTCTGTGTGAATTTTCCAAAAGCTATAACTCCACCTCCCGCCTTGTCACAATGCCTAATCGGAATGTAATTGTGTTTCTGTTTATTAAAGTATGCAGTTATGCTTTGACTGTGATTTTGTAGTCAAGCAGAAAGTAGTGGCAGCAGATTAGATCAAGGAAAAAATTGTTCAGATTTGTTGCACACAAAACTTTTTAAATTACAAAGATTGCTGAAGATCATGACAAACATTCTAGAAAATCCAAAAACACTTCAGTTTACAGCATCACAATCATATGCCTGTGGTCCCTTAAAGTTATAACAGTGCAAAAATCCCAAAACAGAGTATAAGTAGTAGATGTAAGCCTCCGCAGTGAACCCAACGGCTTCCCACACACAGTGTGTGCATCTCATGTCTATTGTACACACATATACACTTACATTACAAACTAACTTCACCACACTGCTAACAATACAGTATCCCACAGTAGTTTTGTAAAGTACATAGCATGGTTTTCATATAACATCCGAACAGTATAACGTCTTACATTTACATTTAGCAGACGCCCTTATTTATCTGAGCAGTTGAGGGTTATCTGAACAGTGGCAACTTGGTGGTTGTGGAGTTTGAACCTTCCGAAACACAGTGAACGCCTTAACCACTGAGCTAAACCTGTACTGTGTGTGTACCTGTCTTAGTTCACATAATGTACTGAGAATGTTAAAGGACATATACTTGTATTCCATTCATTCTGTGGTAACTTCATTGGCAGTAACAATGTGTAAACGTCGATTTTCTTGGCTTTAACATTCTCCAAAAAACGTTAAATGCATTTAGGTCACTCACAGAAGCGGCTTTTTTCCCCCCCTATAGTTTCACTATGAAAAATGCAGGAGTTACGTGCTGAGGTTTGTGTACTGTAAATGTGGAAGTTTAAAGCTTTTATAATAGTTACAGTATATATATATAGCAGTTTTCCAATTAAACCTTTTTTTATAGTCAACCTTTTGTTAAAAAAAAAAAAAAATTACAGACCAAGTGTTGTGGATACGGTCTTATTATTCCATTAGTTTTGACGCGTAGCTTCGTTTCAGATTCGCCAAACACGACACGAAGTCAGCTGAATT
>JAQQZT010000008.1:4078265-4091915 GCA_030068275.1 Clarias platycephalus
CACACACACACACACACACACACACACACACACACACACACACACACACACACACACACACACACACACACATGCCACATGCTGTCCAGTAACACCCCTTGGGCAAGTTCATAAACTGTCACTCTTGCTTTGGACATTTGCTTTTAATGTACAGCTACAGTAGCTTTCCAACACAACCACACACACACACACACACACACACACATACACACACATGTTCTCCATGCTTTTATGTTAAAGATGATCTCCTCCTTTATAGCACAGAACAACAGTACACACACACACACACACACACACACACACACACACACACACACACACACACACACACACCATTTTCCCCTCTCGCAGTAATAAATCTTGTTTTCTTATTGTTGGAGCTGAAAATTAATCAACACCTTCTGACCAATCAGTTTAACATTAATGATTGTAGAACTCAGAAATCATGTTTTAGATTTGTGAATACTTAGAGACATGAGAAAGCACAATTGTCAAACATTTGTTCCTTGTGAAGATGTTTAACAAAATGTGCTGCAAAATATAAATAAATAAATGAAAATTACATCATAAAGTTTTCGAGGCTGATGAAATTGTTTTGAATCTGTTATCTTCTATTATAAGAAATGAAATACGATGTGATTAAGCCTTGAAATGCTTTACTGTTTTCAAGCTTGAAATTTTGTTACTGTAGTGCAGATGTTCAACATTTTTTAAACAAAAAAAATCCCTAAAAATAGGAACATACAGTACACTACCAGTCAAAAATTTGGACACTCCTTCTAAGTCCATGCTATTTCCTGATTTTTATTTCTTTCTACAGTATAAAACAAAAAATGCTGAAAGCGTCCAAAATATGCAATAATCTCCTTTGAACTTATGATCTGTAATTCCTTCATAATGCTTCTAATCTGGGGTGATGTAGGTTTTGGTCTCGCCCTCCTGGGAAGGTCTTCATGAGAGCCAGTTTCATCATGGTGCTTGATGGGTTTTTACAAATGCACTCGACAATACTGTTCTTGCAAGAACTGTTCCAGAACAGCTGACCCTTCTGTCTTAAAATAACAACTGACTGTTTTTGTTGTTGTCATTGTTATTAAATTACATAATTCCATATGTGTCATTTAAAAAACACCCAGTGTTGCTCTAGAATGTAGAAAATAAATCCAAACTTTTGCCTGGTATTGTATTGGTTTAAATACATTGGTTTTATTATTGGTTTAAATTTATACTTTGAAAATGTAATTAAATATAACTAGATTTAAATACTATATATATATATATTTAAATATGTTTTTCTTTATAACATTTGAGGCCATTTTGTACAGTACTGTACATTTGGTTAGCGATTTATATCAAATAAAACTTTTAAAAATTATATTTAGAATTTATATATTTTTATCAAAAACTTTTTTTGAAAAAATATATTTATATTTTATATTTTTTTATCAATGTATTTTTTTATTTAGTAACTAGAAATAGGCTAAATAATTTTATTATTGGTTATTTCTTATTTCTTATAATAAAAAAATAAATAGAAATTTGTCCAGATTGCTAAGATGTCACATTTATTGCTTTGTTAATAAAGGGTGACACAAAAAAACGGGAACTTTTTTACAATCCAATAAAACTAGAAACATTTTTATGGCTAACGTATGCTGTTGCCCGTTCCACTGATCCATGATTACTGAAATGGCGGAGTGTTTACTTGCTAAATGTCATTAACCTGCAGTGCTACCACCTGCTAATGGCTACCAATACGCATTTCAAAAATTCCCGTTATTCTGTGTCACCCTGTACAAATGTAAATTTCAACCGTAGCCACTAAAGGTAAAACATTTATTATTAATTAGATTTTTGTTTATTATGTTTAGCACGTGTTGTTGATATTATATTCTTTTACGTATTTACTTGATCTTGCTTCGCAGGGTTTTTTTTTTGTCTCTTTGCTGGAACATTATTTCTAAACCTGCCATGTCATGTTTGAAAATCTACTGGAACTTATTTAATGTACCTTCAGTTTCATGCCTGTAAAACATTCCCACCTGAACCAGAAGATTACATTAAAATCATTTTGGCGTCACATGCATCTCAGGGCCTCGTTATTATCCTACAATAGAGCATTACACTTTTATTAGAATTTTCATGCTAATTTTTGTCCTCAACAGTGAAATTATGCAGACGTTTTCAGCTAGAGTGTGTGATGTCCTTGCTGTGAGCAAAATGACGACAGTAGAAGGTGCTTTTGAAGAGCAATGCTCACTCTAAGGCCTTGTGGGACTGTTTGCAGAATTTTACAGTAAGCAAAAAAAAAAAAAAACACTTAATCCAAGGAACCTGGTATAGTGTGCTAGTAATAATAATAATTACATCGCATTTGATCTCATTTTTATGGATTGTATGGAAAACTGTACATTAGCAAGCATTATTTATTGTTTTTCTTTCCTAATCTAATGTATACTGTATTTATACTCTGCTTATCCAAGAGTAAGATATTAAAATGCCATGCAGTGTCCATCCATCTATTCCATGTCTGTCCTGCTTAACCTGCCTAGGGTTACGTGAAGAAGAAGACACGTCATGCCACATCCAATACAATACAAATATTAATGTCAGTGCCACACAGTCAGCAGGAGGAAGGGGCTCATTAGAGATTATACATTCTTTAGTGTCCCTAACAGAAGTCACTTAAGACAGATATAGTAGGTTATACTGTACATAATAGAACGGTCTATAGTTTGAAGGTTTGAATGCCACCAAGGCATTGGAACAGAATGAGATTTGGGAGCTGGCACTTAAGCCAGATTTATGCTTCTGCATCAAGTCTACCCAGAGCCCACAGCGTTGTGAGCATTTATACTTGTGCACCGGTGGGTCTGCCTTGCTCTGCAATTACACCATCAAACCTCTAGTAGGCAGTGTTTGTTTTTGTGCCATGTTACTGAGTCTCTGGTGTAAGTACTACAATCATTTAAACTGTATGCATTTTGTTGGTTTTGGAGAAAACAAATGTTGGACAATTATTATTAACATAATTATTGAAATTACTACAACATAGAAATGAGAGAAGACATTGGGGGAGATGGCCAGTACAAACGTTCAACTCAAGTAAAAATTGGAAGCTTAGAAGAAGATATAAATAAATCATTAAATGCATTGCAACTAAGAGGACCAATCACGGTTGTCGTGGCAACATGTAGCTACATTTCTAGGTAGGTGTTGGGTATGCAAGACTTATGACATATGGTGGGATTCATAAAGAAGCATAAATCACCCTTTAACATATAAGCTCTAGAGGCAGTCTGGAGCAGGACTAAATTAACAAGAAAAAGAATTATTTTGAAGGTTAAAGAGACTAAGAAGAAATGTAGGCTTGGGAGGGTGGTACAGAGAGAAGCAGCTGAACAGAGCTTTATTATAATACAGGAGCATTATACTTAAATGAGAAAAGTAGGACTTGGTATAGAGTTCATATTCAAGTGCTTCAAATTCCTGCCTTTAATTCATGTTATCTATATAAATGATAGAAAGTTCTGTATATTGGTCAGATTTCGCTCTTTCAATAATATCTTTATGTTTCATACATTATATACTGAAACCAGTCTCAGAAATTTTTGTCTGTATGTCTGACTCTGTTTGTCTGTCTGTCTGTCTGTCTGTCTGTCTGTCTGTCTGTCTGCCCAGGAAGATTTTGTCACAGAATTTGTCACAGGAAAGAATGCAATGAAACATTGCCGGTTCTTCAGTATGGACTCAAAATGTTGAAGGTATGAGCAGTTATGTTCCAGATTATGCCCTAGGATCTACCGTTTTTTTTCTCCTTCTAATTTACTGCTTTTTTCCTCAAGGTGGGTGTGGCTATACACGTCACTCAAAAGGACCAATCAACATGATAGTCTACCATGTATAAACACAATGCAGCATGCAGAAGACTCAAAAACAAAAAAAATCCTTAAGAAACAGAAACGAAAGTGAGACACAGCATGGTTTACTCCAAAAAAAAAAAGTAAACTATAAAAACGGAACGTTAAAAGATGAATGGACATAATGTATGCTTATTCTTCCTGCTGGAAGTTTAAAACCAGTTTGTCTCATATGTTCTGAGGTGAGGTCATGTAAAGATCTTTCTGTTATTTTTTGGCGCTGGAACAGGACCTTGAATATAATTATCAACTAAAATGCATAGCTGACTAATGTCAGTGCTTTCAGTGTACACTGTTGAGTCTTACGTTATGGTACTGTAGTCACAGGTCTATATTAACTCTGCTATTTAATTTGCCTCCACAAGTTTCTCACCATATCTTTTTGTCAAGTTTTTTTTTTTGCCTATTCCTCCTTTCTGGGTTGTAGCATTGCAGCTGACAAACTTTCTAGCTGATGTCTCATTGTGTTGCATCAGTATTTCTAGATAATCCTCCATTCTCATGATCCCGTCTATTTTCTGAAGTGCACTTTCTAGCAAAACACAACTCAACAACATGATGCTGCCACCCCCATGCTTCACACTGCAGGATGTTGTTCTGCAGATGAAAAGTCTCAGCTGTTTTCCCCCCACGCATCCTGGAGATCGTTATGGCCGAACTGTTATTGTTTCTCCAAAGTGTCACTCTTTCAAATGACTATGTCTTTGTCCTTGAAATGTCAGACTGGATTTTTAAAGCCTGTCCCCCAGTAAAGATTTACTCTTTGTACGGTAGCTTCTCAAGGAAGGGAAATTATGGAGGATGGACATGTTTGGTACCTGTTGCTGCCAAATATTTAACCAGTTGCTTTGTTGTTGTCCTGTGGAGCATTCTGGATGAAAATTTGTTTATCCTATGGAGTATATTTATATGACGTTTCTGAATAATGCAGTGTCTGGAGATTTGTGGTTGTTTGGATGTTCTCCTTAAACTCTTGACTCTTGAATTTCCTAAAGGTATCAGGTAACATTAAGATTAAATCATTGTGATTTTTTTTTTCTCATATCCCAGTTAGGAGGCTGGGGTCAGTGTGCAGCAGCATCCAGGATACAGTGACCCTAGAGAAAATGGCGGGTCAAGGGCTCAACAGTACTGTAGCTGCTTGGCTGTACTGCAGCTTGAACCCCTGACTCAGAGCAGAGTAACCCAGAGGTAGACCCTTTTATGGCCAATCTGGGTGGGAGGACTACCAGTAAACTCCTAATTATAAAAATTGGCAAATCGCATCAGTTTCTGGAACTGTCCAGACTGTTAAATGAGACATTTAACTTGGTGTACAGTATGTCATTTTTATGTATGTCATTAGACTTCTGGTGTAGAGTTGAAGCTGACATAAATCTGCATACGGTATAATGGTTTGTTTTAAACGCTCTAATGTGGTTAAAAAAAAAAAGTTTCTTCTGATTGAATGTTGAAAGAAATGTATTATAACATGCTAGAAATAACCTCATGACTATAAACATAACTGTAATTGAGAAAGCAATTGTAATTCATCTCTTTCAGCTCATTTATGATACATATGTATTAAGAAGGGTCATATTAGTGCTTCTAAGGAGATACCAGTGAAGAAGCAATCACTCCCTCATCGTCTATACTGCTTTATCCTGTATTCAGGGTTGCGAAGGACCTGGAACCTATCCCAGGAGGGCACAAGTCGGGGTACACCTGGACAGGGTGCCAATATACCCTGGAGGTGCAAGGCGACAGTGCTAACCACTACACTACCGCACCGCCCCTAACTCAACATATCTTTTCATAATTTTATCTATAAGCGTGACAGTTTACGATGTACATAGTGGAATCCAATCAACTATCAATGCATTTATCTGAATATAACATGAAAGTGCCAATACGCATCAAGACTGATGATAAATCCCGTCAAGAAACCCTTCTGCTAAATGAGCACAAATGTACAGTTGTACTTTTGAAGCCTAAATTTGGCAAAAATGGTAGCGGCTTCAAATTCAATTCTCAGCCGCAAGGGCCTCAGCTCTAATCCGGTGACTCATGGACGTGAGTAAAGACCATAAATGTACTGTAGACCCTTTACCCAGAGACTGGTGTAAGGATATTGTTCATCAGCCTGAGGAGACTTTCCATTCTCCGCTAGAATGAGAGAGAGAGAGAGAGAGAGAGAGAGAGATATGATGGAGCATAGTGTGCAAATCCACTGAATCTATTACCCAAGGAATTGAACTAGAATTGATTCATTTATCCGCCATAAGCAGAAAAATGAATTGAAATTATGAGAACGATGCTGGTGTGTGCGTGTGTGTGTGTGTGCTGTAACTTGAGGTCAAATAATACAAATATGTCTTGAATAATGGAACAAACTATGAAGGAAGAGAGAAAAAACTATCGATTACGGTGGATTAAGGAGGAGCAGACTGGTAGCACTCAGAAGCACATTCTTCGATGCATGAATGAAGCGCAAAAACTCGCAGGACCGACGAGGAACGCTATGAACTGTATCATTGCAGTATTTCCACTCTAATTCCCCCGTAATGAGTGTGTAATGGCGGGAGCGGGGAGTCTCCGTGTGTTATCCCAGTCATAAAATCGCCTCTATCTTTAAAGAGCACTCACAGAAGCACAATTACCCCTGTGACATCTCGTACTGCATGATTTATGAAGTGAATATTGCTTTTTCCTCTTCCCCCTTCTGCACCCCCCCCCACACACATCCTACCCTCCGACTCAATCCGTCATCATACAGCAATAGAGTTAGCAAGCGTATTGATTGGAAAGAAAACGCCTTTGGTACGGACCAGGGCATTAAGTGGAATAAGCAGGTGTGTGTTTATGTGCATGTGGTGAAGGGAAGGAGAAGAAAAGATGGAGGACGGCTCCTGCCGAGATTCCCTGCTGTGTCGCTGTCTCGCTCATGGAGATTTGATCACCTGCGAAGTGTGAAAAAGTTTTCACCTCTCATACACATCACCTCTTCCACCCATAATTGGCCATATGTGTCGGCAATACAATAGTGTGTGAGAAAGTAAGTCAACGCGTCATCATGTGTGTGTGTGTGTGTGTTAGAGGGAGAAAGAGTCTTCCTTACATGGAGTACATGTTCATATTCATCTTGAAAGGGAGACTAGACATCAGAAAAACAAATAAACAAATCTTCATTCTGATTGGTCGGAAGTTATTTTCTTTAACGACTTTCTGTAAAAGTCACAGGTTTACATTTAAGGCTTCCTCATTCCACTATATTTGTTTCTGTGGCGACAAATGTATAGCATGTTGAATGCTGATAATGTTAAAAATGTATAAGTGATAAATGTTAATCCAGTGATTTTTTTTTTTTTTTTTTTTTAGCATTCATGGAAGGAGTCTCCAGTATCAGTGATTACTAAATAATGCAGTGATAAAGCATTATGGTTAGCTTTTTTTTTTTTTCGTCCATAAAATGTTTATTTGGTGTATATTAAAAGTTGAATCATTGGCAATTTATATATACAGTATATACTTATATTATACTTATATTATACTTATCTTTTACAATTTATTGATTATTTATAAATAATCAACTTTACAGAATGAGAAGCTTCATGTTTCTCCAAGTTCCACGTTCCACATGTTCCACGTTCCACCGTCGCAGATTATTTTCAACAATATGTCTACTGTATTTGTTACAGTGATTTTATTATACTGTCAAAGCTTTGTTGCTGATTATATAGTTTTTGTTTGTTTTTGCTACAGCTACATAATTCTCAATGCTAGTGCAAGTTAGGGTATTTATTCATGTTATTAACTATTTATGTCAAATATGAATGCTCAAATACATTTAGGCATTTGGCAGACATCCTTATCCAGAGCTACCTACATTTTTATCTCATTATCTGAGCAGTTGAGGGTTAAGGGCCTTGCTCAAGGGCCCAACAGTGGAAACTTTGAGGAGGGTGTGGGGTTTGAACCTGATACCTACTAAATCGTAGTCCAATGCCTTAACCACTGAGCTACCCCGAGTGGCATAGTAGCGTAGTGATAAGTGCTGTGGCCTTGCATCTCCACGATCCGGGTTCAATTCCTACCTTGGGTCTGAGTGCATGGAGTTGCATGTTCTCCCTGTGCTTGGTGAATTTACTCTGGGTACTCTGGTTTTCTCCCACTGTCCAAAGACATGTAGATAAGTCTAATTGGTGTTCCCGAATTGTCATTAGTGTGTGAATGAGTGTGTGAGTGTGTACTATATGTGTGTCTACCCTGCGATAGATTGGCATCCCATCCAGGGGTTACCCCACCTCATGCCCTAGTCTCCTGGGATAGGCTCCAGGCCTCCTGTAAATCAAATCAAAGCCTAGAATGAAGCTAGCTAGCAGAACTAACTTTTTGCATCATCCTTGCATTCTCATCTTTCTTTATTATTCTTTTTATTTACTTACAGTATATAGAGCTTCTACCAGAATTCATTGCATATATATTTACTGAATATATACCTAATGATATTATTGCATTTTTTTGTGTGTGTGTATATACACAGTATATATATATATATATATGAATTTATACAGTATATGAAGGTATATATATATGTGAAGGTGTCCAAAATATGAAATAATCTCATTTGAACAGCTGATATTGAAATGTGTCTGTTAATTACTGTATGCTCTTTAAAGCCTTCATAACGCCTCTCATCTGAGGTGCTGTTTGTTAGCTGGTGATTTCTGAAGCTGATAACTCTAAATTAACTTCTCCTCTGCAGCTTATGCTTCACATGCACATGACCTTGAGTAACATCCAATTCTTAATCCCTGGGATGTACTGTGCAAAATTTTCAGGTCCACGCAAATACTGCTGTAAAACAAGGACGCCTTAAAAAACTAAAAAACTATAAAGTCCGGTAAACAGTAATTAATGAAATAACGTAATGTTGGCCCACCCTTTACATCTATAACTGGGAAAGCTTTCTACTAGGTTTAGAAGTGTGTTTCTGAGAATTTTTGAAAGGCAGATCACATGCGAGCTGCCAGTGATCCAGACTCCCTCTGCCCTCCGGACCTGTCTGACCCATCCTTGTTCTCCGCCTCTGGTTGGAGATCTCGTCGCATGGATGCCCCGTGTGTCTCTTTGGGATGCGTCCCTGAGATGTAAAGCGACCAATCAACAAACCTGAGTGATCAGTGAGAATGGGGAAGGCAGGATCTAATATATATATACCAGATCATCATAACACTCTGCGTCAGTGAGTCCCCAGATCTGCACATTCTACCTGCTAAAGAAAAAAAAAGAAAATCATACCATTAAGGTTGGTAATGAATGGTTTTGTTTTGACAGCTCCATCATCTTCCATCTGTGTCAGTGTCATCAGTGACTTTAAGCTTCCACTGGAATATATGGCACTTTTTGTGACTAAAAAGGGAAGAGTTCCCATTTGCCATCTACTTCCACGGGAAAGTGGAACACTGTGTGTGAAGCGTATCAGAGCATAAGAAGATTTCTTGTGTCTGGGTCGTGATGACACTGCAAAACACGTCGTGAGTTTAGTCATATTTTACTGTGTTGAGCTGCACTGCCTTAAAGGTCCCATATTTTACAATTTCTCAGACATAGGTCTCAGAGCTCCTCCAAAGTGTGTGTGTGTGTGTGTGTGTGCGCGCGCTCTCCAGCTGAAATACTACAGCATTTTTTTCATACTTCTGTTTCACTCACTCCAAATCAGGCACTGCTGAGCCACGCCCCACTATAGAACAGCAGAGCTGAGCAACAAGCCAGTGTAGGGGATCTTCTTATATGAGGTCACATTAGGGGGAAATCTAATTGGCTTGTTTGAGCTGTGGCCAATACAAAAATGGATTGATGGGTTAGATGATAGGGAATTGATGGGCAAAGATTGAGTCTGTTGAGTCTGGTTCCTCTCAAGGTTTCTTCCTACTACCATCTTAGGGAGTTTTTCCTTGTCACTGTCGCCCTCGGCTTGTTCATTAGGGACTCATAAATCAATTGAATTAAATTGAATTGAATTAAATTGAATTGAAAACACACTGTAAACCGAACTGTATACTGTATCTAAAAATGATTAAAAGTGAATCTTATATAATAGGTCGGGTCTATTTTAAGGAAAGTCAAACTCACTCACTTATTCTCTCAGGGATGCTGGAGGGCAATAGGTGGGGTACACCCTGGACTGGGATGTGCTGTGCAAAATTCCTAGGCACATGCCTTAAAAAAAAAAAAAAAAAAAAAAATATATATATATATATATATATATATATATATATAAAGCCCAGTAAACAGTAATTAATGAAATAAAGTCTGTATTTGGTAATACTGGAAAAAGAAAATTAGCAACCAAGTTGCTTCCAAAGTTCTCCTATGGTAAGAGAGAAACAATAAGCTCTCTTTTTACCATCACACAGCAGATGGTTTCCTGCTTTGCCGGTGCACTCAGTGTTCGACTTTGACTGCTGTTTGCAGCTAACCTTTGAGATAAACTGCTGAGAAGCAGCTCACTGTGTACAGACATGCATTTAGAAATTGAGCCAGAGAAAATGATTTCCTTTTCATTGTAAAGTATAATGCTCCTACAGTAGGATGTTGTCGATTTGTATAATTATGTGTAATTTATGCTACAGGTTAAATTCTTGTTTTTGATTATTCAGAAGGTGTGGATTTTACAAGTTTCTACATCAGCTGCTTTTTTCGTACACCAAAATGAACAAATCTTTTTTTGAGTCATTTCGTTCATTTCATTTAGAAATAAAATAGAATGTTACATTTTCAATAAACAGACCCCCAACACGTCTACATACACACATTTTGCCTATAGTTCCAGTAATGAAAATATTACAATGCAGCTACGGACATATTATAATAAGGAGAATGAGCAGTTCACCTTTCATATTTTCTTGTCCGAGTCGTTCGTACCGGTTGTGAAGCATGTGTGTATCAAACACGCCAAATTTTGGCTATATATAACCTCGGTCAGGTGACGTCATCTGATGAAGTGCACCTGCAGGTTATAAATAGGAGTGAACCGGAAATATCCTCAGGTCTTTTTGTCTTCAGGACTGCATCGTGTTTGCGTGTGTGTGTGCAAGCGAGTTTTAAAAGTGTTAACTCGCCGATATGGCGGAGTTTGTTAGGAGATCCGTGCCTCTGCCGTGATAGATCTCTTTCGGAGCGCGATCTCTACACTTTTGTTTTGTTTTGACCCTATTCCTGGGGTTAAACAGTGCAGATCTGGCAGACGTGCACGAGACGGAATTTCCCCTTTCTCTCGCGCTCTCGCCAGATCAGGAAGTTTTTCCGTCCACTTCTCAAGCACACCTCGACGCTTCTTGTGAATGGGCAAGAGAGACCTACTGTCTCGCTTCCGCGGATACGGAAGTTACTGCAGGTAAGTAATGCATGCGTTCGAGCATTGCATATCGTCTGGCTGCCGAAGCGGGATTTCCCCAAGCGCTCAATATTAGACAACAGGTTTCTGTCGGGCGGCCGAGGGGTGGAGCCTCCCTTTTTTTTTGCTGACCTTCATGACGAGTTAACTCTTTCATGGAATAAGCCTTATTCATCCTGTGTGTTTTCGTGCCATCAACTTCGATTTATTCGAATATCATTGATGCGATGGCATGAGGTTATATGCTGATGCCCCAGATAGAAGAGACGCTTGCGGGCTATCTCTCTCCTGGGACATCATCCTCCCTGAAAAAGCCCACACTCCCCACCAGTTCGCGTAGACTGACATCTTCCCTGGTGGGGAAAAGCTTTCAGGGAGCTGGTCATGCTGGTGCTCCACCGCACACCATGGCGGTTTTGCAGGCTTACCAGGCTGACCTGCTGAAAGACTTGAGTACTGGCGGGGCTCTTGATGTTAGGGCGTTCCTGGAACTACGCCGAGCCACAGACCTGTCTCTTCATGCAACAAAGCAGACGGCCCATGCTATCGGCCGTTCTATGGCTTCAATGGTTCTGCGGAGAGGCACATGTGGCTAAATCCCACGAGCATCAAGGATAAGGATCGTGCGTTCCGCCTTGATGCCCCCATCTCGCCTTCCGGCCTGTTTGGCGACACTGTTAACTCCGTCGCCACTAGGTTTCGGGAGGCGAAATTATATGAAACAAGCCTTCGGGAAATTCCTTCCCCACCGTGCTCAAGAGTCGGGACTGTCGGCCACCCAGTCCCGACCAGGTCTGACTCTTGCGAGGCGTCAAGCACAGAAAGAGAGTGTTATGAGCCGGGCACCCCCTAGTAAGAATGGGGTGCGGCGCGCCGTGTTTCGCAATCCGCCTCAAAGAAGTCGGACCTGCGTACTGTCTTCTTCACCAAGAAGAAGTCCTGAGGCTCATTTGTCCAGGACCGGGGGGGTCTCTTTCAAGAGAATTGGAGATCTGCAGGCATTGTCAGTCTACCATCCTGCCTAGACTTTGCCCCTGGGCTAGTCAAAGCTATTCTGCATCCTCACCCAGTTTTCCTCGAAGCCTTCTGTCCTCGCCTTTTACAGCTCTGGAGCAGGAAAGACTTCACTTACAGTGTTCAGTATGCCCTCTTCAGATTTACGTCGACCGCACTAGCCAGTGGCGTAAGTCAGAGCAGCCTTTTTTATGCCAAACGCTGTCACATCGGGTGAGAGATGCTATTGCCCTAGCAAAATGCCCTTGTTCCCGCTTTTTCAGGGAACAGGGTTACAGCAAAGTAACCCGAGACGTTTCCCGTACATAACCTACGGAGGTTTTGCAATGATTTGCGCATGCGCACCCAGTAGAAAATCAATGAATCACTCTCTCCGAGACTACCCGTTTCTCTGAGTCACGTTAAAGACTCGTTCAAAAAGAACAAATTGTTCATGAATGTCAATACTTTAAGGAGTAACTCTTTTTCTTTTAGTCTTCCAGGTTCTAAAAGGACAAGATGCAAAAAAAGTAAGTCTGGTGAGGGATTAAATGAGTAAGTCCTTCTTCAATAGACATTACGTAAGTTATTTAATTCCGAGTAATCTGATTGGACAAGAGGAATTACACAAGTGGTTATAATAGACGATAACAGCACTGGGGCATCCAACTATATACAGTATGTATCACTCTGCATCACAGCTGTTTTAACAGTTGTTAATTAAACTAAATAGGTGAAAGTATGTCAGTATAGTCCACAGTACTGGAAAGCAGGGAGAGCAGCTGCCTGTCAAAAACACTCTTTCATATCCAGTCACAGAAGCATGTTCAGCAAGAAAACACATCTGATAACATTGTCATCTTAAACAACGCTTCATCTTGTTAGTAAATGCTTTCAATTTGCAGCTGAAATGTCCATTTTGTTCTGTTCCCAGCTTCTATCACAAGTCTGAATCCCAAATTCCTTTCTAAACCTTGTTTAAGGGCACTACTTAGTATGCAGAACAAGGGATTCTACAACATACATGTTGCACTAGCTTTCCTGTTTTGCCCTATTTGGGATTCAACAGGAACCCAAAAGTTAGCGGATATTCTAAAGTGGAATAAGTAGAAATCTAAAGTAAATCTCGGAAGTTTCCCACGAATGTCCATCACCTCCATGGTTTATTCTTCTTAGCTTTTAAGTACAGTACATAGTACCGGTAAGAATTTAAAAGTACTTTTAAATACAGGTGTGGGATAGTGATGCGCGGGTCGGGTATTTTTCCAACCCGCGGGTCCCACTTTTATGAAATTATTTGGCCCGCCCCAGCCCGCCCCGCACCACTGTATCTATTTTTACAACCCGCCCCGCCCCGCG
>JAQQZT010000008.1:4131302-4143330 GCA_030068275.1 Clarias platycephalus
GTCCTGGAGTGGCCTAGCCAGTCTCCAGATCTCAACCCCATAGAAAATCTTTGGAGGGAGTTGAAAGTCCGTGTTGACCAGCGACAGCCCCAAAACATCACTGCTCTAGAGGAGATCTGCATGGACCAAAATACCAGCAACAGTGTGTGGAAACCTTGTGAAGACTTACAGAAAACGTTTGACCTCCATCATTGCCAACAAAGGGTATATAACAAAGTATTAAGATAAAATTTTGTTATTGACCAAATACTTATTTTCCATCATAATTTGCACATAAATTCTTTAAAAATCCTACAATCCTAAAATCATTTCTGGATTTGTTATCTTATTTCGTCTCTCATAGTTGAGGTATACCTAATGAAAATTACAGGCCTCTCTCATCTTTTTAAGTCGGAGAACTTGAACAATTGGTGGCTGAATAAATACTTTTTTGCCCCACTGTACAGTATATACAGTACACACTGTTCAATATTTACATTCTAACCATACAGGAAACCACACACTCCCTCTCTCTCTCACACACACGCACACATATGCAGATGTTGACAAAGATGGAACAGGAACCCTGGATCATACAATGCCCTTTTAACATGTCGCCTCATGATTTAAGAGTGCCGTGAGAGTGAAGCTTGGCTTGCATTAAGGCCACAGCCCATCACTCCAACACACACACACACACACACACACACACACACAGACCAGCAGACTGTGTAAACAGATGGGAGAATCTATAAAAAGCATCAGCACATCTTTCAGTGGGGTTTATTAAAATGCCTGTAAGTCTGTATTATATGTAGACTCGAATTGATCGCAAACGTTTGTACACCTCCAGAATTTCAAATGGTGGGAAGGAAAGTCCAATGAGTGTCTTTTTTACAGTTTTACTTTAAATGAGGATGAATTGTTGATGGATTATGATGTAGACTAGAATTGATTACAAAAGTTTAAACACCGGCGGCACGGTGGTGTAGTGGTTAGCACTGTCGCCTGGCACCTCCAGGGTCTCAATTCTCGTCTCTGCGTGCATGGAGTTTGCATGTTCTCCCCGTGCTTGGTGGGTTTCCTCCGGGTACTCCGGTTTCCTCCCACCGTCCAAAGATAGGCAGGTTAGGTTAATTGCTGTTCCCAAATTGCCCGTGGTGTGTGAGTATGTGTGTGTGCCCTGCGATGGATTGGCACCCTGTCTTGTGCCCTAAGTCTCCTGGGATAGACTCCAGGCCCCCGCGTGGAAGGAAAAGTCAGATTAGTGTCTTTTTTACTGTTTCACATTTAAATAAGCACGAATAGTGGATAGATCGTAATGCAGACTAGAATTGATTGCAAAAGTTCATACACCCCTAGAATTTGGAATGGCGGAATGGAAAGTCAAATGCTTGTGTTTTTTTTTAATAGTCTGACTTCAAATGATGATGAATTGTGGACGGATCATGACGAAAGATTGCAAATGAGGCAAAATGCAGAAATCTTGAACTGAGGCTGTCTGATTTGAAGAAGTCAGTATATTACATGGCTGAGAGTTAAGACGAGGTTTATGGTTAGTGTTGAGGCTAAGTCCTTATCTGAGAGAATGCAACAGATTTCATAAACTGTCTATTAGTTAGGTTAATTATATGACAGCTCATGTGTTGTTACTTCCTAGATCGCATCCTAGATATCTGTTCTTATTAGTGATAGATAGATAGATAGATAGATAGATAGATAGATAGATAGATAGATAGATAGATAGATAGATAGATAGATAGATAGACTTTGTTGTAGTCAAAAAAATACTGTTGTGGTACTGAATGGACTTGAGAGGAAGAAATTTAATCACAATTTTGGAGCGAAGTGATTTTCGAGAACCCCAGTGCATTGGTAAAGTTTGCCTGTAGATTTCCCCTGTTCCCAGCTGTAGATTTAAAGTTCATATCTGACCATGGAAAACAGCAACAGGGTGTAGATTAATATTTGCTGAAGCGAGAGAGAAAAACAGAACCGAGTGCCTTTCTGTAACGTCTCAGCTCGGATATCACGGACCCTCTTTCATCGAGCATGCTGCACGCTCTCTTGTATTAGTTGGTTCGCTCACTTGACGTTGACGTCCCTCTTCAGCTCCAGAGACTGAGATCGCTGTTGCATTCATTCATTCATTATATATATATTTTTTTTTCGTCATATATATATATACACACACACACAGTGGAACCTCGGATTACGAGTAACGCGGTTTACGAGTGTTCCGCAAGACGAGCAAAGATTTTTAATACATTTTGACTTGAAAAACGAGCGTTGTCTTAGTTTACGAGCACCGAGTATCATGTAACACGCATGCGCTTCTTGTTTTGACGACACACGTCACGTCATCACAACTGAGCCAACGGTTTTTCTCTCTCTTGCGCTGCAAAATTGTAGGTAATAATCTCCCCTGCTGGGTCTTAGTGCTCGTCTCTTACTGATATAATCAACATCCGTGCACGCTTGTACTGTTCACTATAATACTGTGACTCTGTGTGTGTGACAAATCTTTTCAGAGGTAAGGATGCGGCTCATTTGTTTGTTTGTTTTACTTTACACGCTAGTGTCATTAGCGATGTTTATTGCCTTTTTCTTCAGATAAAACAGTGTAGCGGGAGAGAGACATTGATTTATGACCGTTGTTTACGGTAGTGTAGTCCAGTGTGGGTAGATGCATTGTGGGTAATGCAGTCTGGTGTGTGTGAACGCGAACGCGAGATGTTAACTAGGATATAGAGCCTGAGTTTTGGTCTTCAGTAGTTTTTTTTTGTTAGATTTAAGTGCAGGATCCACCCAAAAGTTTGTACTATAGCCCGACAATGCAGAAAATAAACAAACGGGCATCGACCAGTTCGTCCATCTCATCATTACACGAGCATGAATTAACGGGCTGTTACGCTATTGCGAGCAACATTAAAATAAAGCGGAGAAGCTTTAATAATTTAGGAGAGAACAACAGTCTTTCCGTTAATGTGTGTGTGTGTTTAATTCAGACGAAAGGAGAAATTTTTACTGTGTAAGCTGAGAATGGGGAGACAGGAGGGGCTGAAAGCAAGAGTATTCACTTATTCTAGCCTCACACACACACACACACACACACACACACACACACACATACTGCCTGCACGAACAAACGGAAACACTTATCTGTCTGGATTTTTTTTTTACTTTTTTGAAAGGTAAAATGCAGGTTAATTTGTTTTATTTTTACTTTATATTTTGTATAAATTTTTTTGGGCTGTAGAACGAATAATTTAAGTTTCCATTATTTCGTATGGGAAAATTTAATTTGGTTTACGAGTGTTTTGGAATACGAGCCCGCTTCCGGAACGAATTATGCTCATAATCCGAGGTTCCACTGTGTGTATATATACGTGTACCCCGCCTTGTGCCCGAAGTCTCCTGGGATAGGCTCCAGGCCCCCGCGACCCTAAATACAGGATAAAGCGGTATAGAAGATGATGAAGATGACAATAAAATCTATCTAATCTACAGTAGCTATCGAAATAAAATGATCTCTAGAATGTGCCCATGTGTATTGTCTCTCAGTTCCATACAGTCTTCACCCCACATCTACCAGGTTATGAGATTTTATAACCCATGTTAATACATACTTAGATGGGGTTGCATGGGGTTCCATATGACTCCTATCCATTGACTCATTTTGCGTACAGTTGAAATCTCCTGCTAAGAACAGATAATCTTTAAAATCACAGCTGGTTAGGAGTTCATTCACCTTAAAAAAACCACTTTCAGGACCACTGGTTGGGGCACACTGTGCCACTTTTCCCTGCTTTAGATTTAATTTTTGACCTAACCAGAGTCAAACCAACATCGTCTATGGTCATGCCGGTGTTTTCTGAACCTAAACATTCATCATCACTTTGACTGTTAGTCAGTTCTGGAAAGTGTTCTCACTCACGTTAACTTGGAGGTTTTCTTTTTCTGTCTCCATCTGCTTTTTTTTCCTGCTCAGTGGTTTTTCCTTCTTCTTGGCCCTCAGTGTTACCTTCTTGTTGTTTAGTTTCTTCCTGTCTGGTTGTTTGTACACTATTTTCTCCACTGTCTTGCTTATCATTTATAATGGAGCACGTGACAGTTGGTAGCACTTTAAACCCGTGCTTTCAGGTTAGGTTTGTAAACGCCATACTGCCCAACAACCCTACACCTTCTGGTTGTACTGACACCGGAGACTCCTTCCATAAAACTCTTCTTTTTTTTTATCATATGATCATACTGTATGTGGTGAATTTGTCTGTTAGTCATAGATCATGAAGAATCTGCACTGTACAATTACCTGTAAATTTCCCTCGAGATGGAACCACTGTCAGAGAGTTGCTGTTATAGAAAACTTTATCAGTAGCTACTGACCAATCAGAGTCGCCGCCACCAGAGCCAGTGGTAGTGTCTCTGTCAAGAGGGATGAAGGAGGAGACATAAAAGTTAAACAGAGACACGGAAGGAGGAGAGAGACAGGAACTGAGGGAAACAATGCTTTTGTCCCAAATACGACAACAAGAGAGAGAGAAAAAACACACAAACCAGAGCTGTTTTCTTGCAGAGAGATGAATGAGAAAAGGAAAACAATATCCCTCCCTGTGGAGTTTGGTCGATTTGACAGAATCGAGTAGGAGTGTGAATTCTTTCTCCTTTCTGAATTCGATTGAAGGATTATGTAAATGTTGGTCTGCCTGTTAAATATGTTCTGCTCGAATTTGCACAGGTAATTTGAACATGAAGTTAAGTGTTTTGCAAACGTGCACAATTGTGCAAAGCATGTTTTTTCATCATGGAAAAATACGCTGCCGGCACAAAACAAAAAAAAAACAGTCACGCACTCTAATATTTTGTTTCGATAAGCTCATGCAATGTCACAGCGTTTATTTCAGTACAGATTTACATTAATTTCTCTCCCTGATCTTATATTGATTATGGTCGAGTCGGACCGCTGCATAAAGTATTCTCCAGGACATCCCAGATTCAAGTCAAGTCAAGTCAACTAGGCTTTTATTGTCACTTCAACCATATACAGTTTAGCAGACGGTGAACCGAAACAACGTTCCTCCAGGACCAAGGTGCTACATACAACATAAATTAACAATGTAAATTAACAGAACTAACTATCTAACTAAGAAACCCAATTAGCTGGCTAGCTGAGACAAGACAGATTGACATGACAACATACAGTAAATTAACAACGTAAATTAACAAAAAACTAACTAGCTAACTTAGAGACATAATTAGCTGGCTAACTGGGACCAGACTCATTGACATTTTAAGTTAACAGAGAACTATCTAACTTTTTATACAAAAGAGACAACATAAAGTGCACATGCAAGTGTGCAAACAAGAGCGACAAAGTGATAATGCGGCAACATGACATTTCAATACTTTGTGGTAATGAGGTAATGAGTTGAGGTAAAGGGAGGAGAAACAGTAAACAGTAAACTCAAGATTCTCAACGGGGTCTTAAGGTCTGGTGGCCAACCCATGTTAGAAAATGAAGTCTCGTGCTTCCTGAACCACTTTTTCACAATTTGAGTCCAATGAATCCTTGCATCGTCATCTTAGAATATGGGTTGTGCTATTACAGTAGGGAAGAAAAAATATTTTGGTACATTTAGGTCGTCAGGTCGAGATCGGTCCTCAACGCCGATCTAACTCAAACGTCGTTTGGAAAACTAGTCCCGTTCGAATAGGGCTCTTGACACACCTTTTTCTGATAACTGGCTGTCTTAAGGTTACACAACTGTTTAGTCCCAGTCCCTGGTGTTTTCTTCACATTGTCCATGTAGAAATCCACTTACTTTCACTATTAAACATAGCCATAAGTTCTTTTTTGATTATTATTATTATTATTATTATTATTATTATTATTATTATTATTTGATTTCACCAAATGTTTACATGAGCTCCAAACCGTTTCTTCCTCGAACATGATGGTTCCCCCCTATCTTTTCAGGTTTTAACAATTTACTGTTTTTAATCCCATTTTTCGTTTCAGTAATCTCTTTAACTGTATCCTTTGCTAATAATTTCATGTTTCTGAACCATCTTTGCCATGACCATGGGATATGTCTTGTGTCATGGTTGTATAAGAAATCAGAAGCCCTTAACAGTATCAGGTAGGGTTAAAAAACATGACCCATATTAATCACTACAGTAATTATATCCAATGAAAGGCCCTTGACTATGTGCTTAGTTTAGCCAGGTGGTGACTGTTTTTTTTTTTTGGTTTTGTTTGCAGGGCAGTGTAGATATTAACGAAATTGACTCAATAATACCCAATATATATATATTTTTATGTTTATACTGTAATTGTGAGTTCAATTCCCAGGTGATGCTAGAACCATCCATAGCCAGGAGTCTAGAGAGCAGATCGACACAGGCTAATAATGGGTGTCTGTGCATCTTTAAAACAAAAGTTCTCATTTCTGCTTAATCCTTAGAGACCAGCTACATTATACTCAAGTGTTTTTCAGTCTTTAAAACTGTTATCAGAGTTATTACCAAGAAAAGTAGTCTTGATTATACAGCGTGTTTAATGGCACTGTATATGTACATTACGTATGAAAGAAAGCCCTTAACGATCCCATATGTTGATACCAGATAATGCATTCCCTCATACTATACCTCGAACCCTCTGCTCTTCCAAACATTTCAGGGTCTACAGTATGTAAATGAGTCACTCCCGAGTCACGTCTTTCCAGCAGAGCTGAGCAACAAGTTGTGAGGGAAGTTCTTCTTATAAGAGGTTACTTTAGGGAGAAAATCTAATTGACCTTTTTAAACACAACACAAAATTGAAATAACGGAATCATGTTCAGTCACCCATTGTCTATATGCTTAATCATATATACAGGGTTTTCGGAGGGGCCTAGAGCCTATCCCCTGGACCGGGTGCCAATGCATCGCAGGGCACACACACATACACACACTACAGGCAATTTGGGAACACCAATTACCCTAACCTGCGGAGGAAACTGGAGTACCCAGAGGAAACCCACCAAGCACGGGGAGAACATGCAAACTTCATGCACACAGAGACAGGAATCGAACCCGGACCCTGGAGGTGCAAGGTGACCACCGTGCCACCCACATTGCTAACCTCCCACCGTTTTACACCGTAAGGCCATTTTGTGATTTGCTAACCTTCGATATGAGAAACATTTTCATCCAATCGCAGCTTGTGTATTCAACAAGTAAGTCACCTTCAGCCTTGTTTGTTATTATAAACATTCTCATTTCAATCCAAAATTTTGCAAAATATAAATAGTAGTTTTGAGACAGACTAACAAACCTGCGCAGCAAGACAAAAGTTGCAGCTGTGTCTGTCTGAATGTTCTGCAAAAACTCCCTACTTGTCAGAATGTCTGAGTTCCATTTAATTTTGAGGAATGTCCACAAAACAAGTCCATGAATTACATTTTAGTGGCTTGTAGTGCCTTGCAGCGTTAACGAGCTGAACACTGACATGGATCACGGAGCTGTTGGTGAAATCATGTTGTTTTATTTCAGAAGGGTCTGGTCGAAGGGTTATGGGCAGATAGTGAGAGAGAGAGAGAGAGAGAGAGAGAGAGAGAGAGAGAGAGAGAGAGAGAGGAGGGAAGTGCAGCATCATCTTGTGAGGAGGTGCAGTCCACCACAGAAACGTCTATCTCTACATGTTCAGTGATTTGGTCGTAGCCAGTGACAGGTAACTTGAAGCAGGTTATCTGAAGGTTCACATCAGGCAACGGATTCTATCCTTTAGCTTTTTGTAGTCACCTGCAAACCCCCGGAGAAAGGGCATGGTATTTTTGTTGAGGATCCCTAGAGAGGAAGTGGTGTGAACTTTTTTTGTTCAGCCCTCCTGGTTGGCTATGCGCTCAAGGCTGTGAAGGAAGGGTCTTGTCAGACGTCAGGGAAAAGGGTGGTGACATGCAGGTCGCAATGGGCTAGCAGTTCATCCCTGGTCATCTGAAACCTTCGGACAAGCTCCTGGGTAAGACCTTTCATTGGTGCAGACCCAGGAAAGTTGTGAGGTCTGGGTTTTATCCTGACACTCATGTAGAGTTTTAAGGTTGGCACAATGGCTTTGTGGTTAGCACTGTCCCCATGCACCTCCAGGGTCAGGGTTCAATTCCCACCTTGGGGTCTGTGTGCATGGAGTTGCATGTTCTCCCCATGCTTGGTGGGTTTCCTCCGGGTACATAGACATTC
This sequence comes from Clarias platycephalus, assembly GCA_030068275.1. Taxonomy (NCBI): domain Eukaryota; kingdom Metazoa; phylum Chordata; class Actinopteri; order Siluriformes; family Clariidae; genus Clarias; species Clarias platycephalus. The sequence continues at coordinate 4,139,499 of JAQQZT010000008.1, forward strand.
CCAAATTGCCCGTGGTGTATGAATGAGCGTATGAGTGTGTATGTACAGTATGTATGTGTTCCCTGCAAAGGATTGCCACCCCGTCTAGGATGTACCCTGCCTGTGTATCGTGCCTGTGATAGGCCCCAGGCCCCCCCCGCAACCCTGTACATAGGATAAGCGGTATAGAAGATGAACAATTAAGTAGAGCACTATGAAAGTGGTTTTAGTTCAGAAAGAGGCAGGGTAAGAGGTGTGAGAGTGAGGAGAGAGAGAGGGAGAAAGATCAGTGTTGTCTGTTGAGGGGGTGTGGTGCAGTCAGGGAGTCCAGCCAGCACGAGGTGGTGATGTGGCGAGGGAGGGTCGGTGTCTGGTTGCGTCAGTGGCGCCAGCAGCGATCAGAGCTGCGACTAGCAACAAGAGGGGAGAGACTCTTCATCGATGTAGTCTGCAGTGTTGCCCATTTATTTCCTCATGTCTACTCCATGAGGGCGTGGAGGAATAATCTCGTGCCAACCATGCTGTGTCGCCTCACCCTCCCTCCCAGGACTGAACCGGTGCTGTCAAGCAAGGTGCCTCTTCTCTGTCTAGGATTAAGGTCCCCCATCAGACGGCTACAAAAAGTTGTTCCCACACATAGCTTCCCCAACCCCCCCCCCCCCCCCCCCACTATCTCACATTTACACTACGAACACAAAAAGACTGAAGCTTGTCATGTTCCAGAGAAAAAACAAAAAGTGCAAATTAAAAAGTGCCTTCTGGTACTTCACATGGGACCACACGGATCATGCAGTTATCACTCCGATGACCTGCAGTACACTATTTTATTTTATTTTTTACTTCCAATTAAGCATGCAAATTAGTGCACATTTTTGGGGATGTTAGTAAATCAGAGCTCCGGACAAATCCTGCTGATGGGTTTCAGTATTACTCATTAAAGAGCCTTGAGGCGTTTCTGCAAGGTTCAAGGAGATCTGTAGTGTTAATGAAGCTCGGTCGTTTATTATTACACCACACACAGAAACAGCAGTGAGAGGAATCTAGTTTTTAACACTTGCTTTTGGTCAAAAAAATAATTTTATCTTATGGGCATCATTTTCCACTTTATACTTAAATAAATAGCGCGCGTTTTATAAAGGTGTAATGTAACTCAACTGGGACACGCGTTACAGATCTCCTCTCGGCCCTGCTGCAGTCTAAATTATTAATCAGCAGAGTTTTGCTTTACACACACACACACACACACACACACACACACACACACACACACACACACACACACAGCTGCTTACTGACACAATTGCACTCACATGGCAGGCTGCATTATTGATTACTACACAGAGAGGAATTGAAGACAACACAGTACAAATCACACCAACAAGCATGGGCACATACGACCCTGCACTCCCCCCTTGCAAGCCCTGGTCCTCCAACCCCCTACACACACACACACACACACACACACACACACACACTCCACCATGCTTTTTGCCTGCCAGTAATTTGCTACCAGAGATGCAAAATCACGCCCTGTCGAGGGGTAAAGCTTGTCGTGTGTAGTCAGAAGCGCACACACACACACTCTCACTCACTCACATGCCTCAAGAACACTCGAGATGTGATAAATGTCAAGGATTTGCACCGTGCCGAGAATAAACAGGAAAACATTGCACTGATGTCGAAAAACAAATGTGTACCTCAAACACCTGTCCTTTTTTCTATTACATTCTCTCTCTCTCTCTCTATCACCATACACACACACACACACACACACACACACACACACACACACACACACACACACACACACACACACACAAAATCATACAAAAATGTATGATTTTTAAAAAAATTATACTGTACATGCATATACAGATAGTCCCTGACTTACGAATGAGTTTTGTTCCGGGAGCACATTCGTAAGTTGATTTTGTTCTTAAGTCAGACAAAGTAAATCATATACACCTTTGACATGAATATACAACGTAAAACATACTAATCCATTTGACTAAATCTGTCCTATTTCCCCACACTGTTATCATGTGGCCAAAAACCTTAACCTTAACCTTAAGGAAATGAACCTCACACACATCAAATGTAACTGTTGTCTCTGCGCCTTTAAATCTCGAGGGGAATCCCGGACGCCATTTTGTCTCAGAGTTGTTTTCCACTGTATTGGACTGTGAACTCTGAAATTATGATTATTCATCATCAGGACAGCTTTACAGGACAGCCATTCGCTATCAACGATGACTCATTTCTCCCGCACACGCAGACGCACACATACTGTACATACAATATATGGGATTTTAGACATTTTATACATTCACTTACACACTGAAAATTTTGTATATAATTGGAAATATTCTGGTATCTGGTGCACTGCAGTGTCTATTTTTAGTACAATAAACGTGAGCTTCTTCCATGATTTGTTTGCATCTACGAATGTTTGTAGAACTGTGGTCCGTTCGTATCTGCGGAAATTCGTAACTCGGATGTTCGTAAGTTGGGGAATACATGTATTTAGTCACAATCTTCAAACTTATTCTAGAATGTTTTGGTTCTGTAAAGCTGCTTTGCAAACCCTATATAAATAAAATGTAATTTAATTATTTATTTAATTACATTGTTGCATTAGATTAAAATAATTAAATTGAACTGAAATGAATTGCTGATAAATTGCTGTTAGGTTACGACAATAATGGACTTTAGGACATGCTGGTATAAGGTACCAATAATTTTGCTTTACACCATATTTTTTCCTAACAGCATGTTTTATTTCTTATTCAATTAAGCCATTAAAGCCATTACATTTGTTGGATAACTAGCTAACCGGATGCTACACACACACACAAAACCGGCTATCTTCAGGTTCTTTGATGCCATATACAGTAACAAGCTTAACAGGTAATACCTATAAGCCGGCACTCGCCTACATGCTGTCCAATGTTATTATAGTAAATACAGTATTTCTATGCCGAGCCAGTACACAGTGTGTGTGTGTGTGTGTGTGTGTGTGTGTGTGTGTGTGTTTGTGTGTTTGTGTGTTTGTGTGTATACGTGTGGGGTTGAAAGTACAGGTATTTCTGATATGCTGTTTCATGTAAGGTCATCAGAAAGTTGTCTGTAAAATAAAACTTTCCTGCTCCAAGCAACAACTTGCCGTATAAGACGTCAGTCAGTATGGTCAACATCCTCATTAGTCCCACCCACACACACTGCAGCTGCAGCGAAATGATGCATTAACTAGATCCAAGTCTATGCACAAAGCCCTAATCTCTTATATATTCGATCATATTCGGAGATAATGAACTTTTAGCTTCTTCAGCTTGCTCTACATGACTGCAATTACCAGGAGGCATGCTCGCACACTTAGTAAAGTCACACGGATATCCAGCACATCTCCACGAATCCTAATCGCTTATAACATCGTACATAAAGCTGTGCTGACCCCGTGACCACTGCGCTCGCTGCAACTAATTATGTCAGGATGTGGCGTGAAAGCCGGACACCTCGTTTAGCACCGAGCCCACAGGTTTTGCGTGGATTTCCCAGGACGGTCGCGGAATCTGATGATTTCTACAGCGCAAGATCCCACTCGAGGTCTAAAATTTTAATCGCGCAGCACATTGCTCCAATTATAACTGGATTTCAGTATTATGTGGGTGTTTAGCCTTCAGAGAGCACGAGATGCAACTTTCTGCTGTTTGATAGCGAGGCAGTTCATGTTCTGTATTTCTCATTATAAATTATTCCCTTTCAGAGTTTAGGTCTGAGGGGACTGTGTGTGTGTGTGTGTGTGTGTGTGTGTGTGTGTGTGTGTGTGTGTGTGTGTTTGTGTGTGTCACATGAA
>JAQQZT010000008.1:4174044-4187859 GCA_030068275.1 Clarias platycephalus
AGAGTGTGTGTGTGTGTGTGTGTGTGTGTGTGTGTGTGTGTGTGTGTGCCCTGCGATAGATTGGCCAGAGTGTACCCCGCCTTGTGCCCCCAGTCTCCTGGGATAGGCTCCAGGCCCCCCACAACCCTGTATACAGAATAAAGGTTTAGAGATGCTGAGTGAGTGAGTGATAAAATGTCAAAGGCTTTTAATAACAATTACATTAAGTTTATGCAAAGAGGCAATATTTACAGTGTTAACCCTTCTTTTTCAAGACCTCTGCAATTCGCCCTGGCATTCTGTCAATCAACTTCTGGGCCACGTCCTGATGGATGGCAGTTTATTCTTGCAGTAGTTGTGGGGTTTTGTTTGTCCACCCGCCTATTGAGGATTGACCACAAGTTCTTAAGAAGATTAAGGTCTGGGGAGTTTCCTGGCCATGGACCCAAAATCTTAAATATCAGTTTTGTTCCCAGAGCCACTTAGTTATGACTTTTGCCTTATGGCAAGGTTTTCCATTATGATAGAAAAGGCATTGTTCATCACCAAACTGTTCATGGATGGTTGGAAGAAGTTGCTCTCTGGGGATGCTTTTAGACCATACTTAATTCATTGCTGTGTTCTTAGGCAAAATTGTGAGTGAGCCCACTCCCTTGGCTGAGAAGCAACCCCACACATGAAACAACACTGAATGCTTCCTTCCCTGATCTGTGACTCCCCCATTCTAAAAGACTCTTAACATTGCTTTCTCCATAGTTCTTGGAGCTGTGCCACCATGTCTGGCCTCTCCTGCATATATTTCCTGTACAAGAGAAGAACATGCTCAACAGTTTCACTTTCCTGGCATTCCTCATAATCTGGCAACCCTGGGTTATATTATACTAGAGGTTTACCCGCAGCTCCGCCAGCTGCTTCAATGTTTCTGCAGCCCTTACTTCTGCTTGTCGCATGTGCCGTGATTGTAGACGCACAACAGCCTGATCTTGGGGGTGTGGCTTAGCAGTAGCTCATTTACATAGACACTGAAACAGTGTGTTTGGAAACAGAATGGAAACAGAATGTGTGGAAATGCCGGAAAAACACATTTATGCTGTGCATAAATCATTCTGAGAATCTAACACTTGATTGGTTGTTTTTATTATAGAGGCAGGACTTGGGTCTGTGTACATAGGGTTTACATGTTTCCTGTGTGCATGGGTTTCATCCAACAGTTCAGAGACATGCGAGAGTGCATTGCCTTGTGTCATAAGTCTCCTGGGATAGGCTCCAGGCCCCCTGTGATCCTGTATACAGAATAAAGCGGTATAGACGATGAGATGAGATGAGATGAGACTTGTGGCAGCATATAATTTTATATCCTCAATGTTGAGTATCATGTGCTGACCTATTCATATTTTAATCATTTTCAAGTAATACAGTCTCTTGTGCAGCATAAAACAATTAGTAGTTGCTCAATACTTTACTCAGAAGGAAAATACTCCAGTCGTCCTTTTTGGTTTATATTTGCTCACACTTCCTCAATTTTAACAACCTCAGTGAAGACTGATACTGTCCAGGACATTTCCATCTTTTTTTTTTAGTATTGGCCAAGGCTTTAGCAAAGCAATTCTATTTTCCCCTATTGTGACCTCACATAAGAATAGCCCCTCCCCCTCGGACACAACAGTTAATCTGAAATAGGTGCAATATTTCAAAAGGCAGTTTGCAATATAAGAAAATCTGTTTGGTATTTCATCTTGAGCCTTAACACCCACACTTAAAGGGGGCTTCGAGACCTGTGTTAAAATATGGGATTTCTTTAAATTATCTCGCAAAACCGAAGCAGTGCTTTCCACTGGTAACCTGCCTTTGAATGTGGTCAGTTGTTCACACCCATAACTCCATAACTTTACATCAACTCCTGAACCATGTGGAGGCAGTAATGTGTAGCGTGTAGTGTGTTTCCTCTCAAAGAAGAAATCTGGTTTTTATCACTGACGCTCTACAGCACAGCAACATCTCTCAGGGGAAATAAATAGCTCTCTGAACGCTCTCTAAACTCTAGCGCTCTACTAAAACAAGTTTTAACAAACTAGTTAACTGTTACAAAAACATACATCACTGATGTACAACACATAAGAAAATCCCACCCTAATCCATATCCTTGAACGAGCATGTAGTATAAGATCATGGGGCGTCCTCAGACCCCTGGGAGCCATCGGCTGTGTAAGCTGCACTTTAGTGCCGTAACAAACCTCCAGGCGGGTTTATATCTTCTTATCAATATTTATTATTTTACGTGATATTGTTAAATGTTCTGTTGATTTTTTTTAGGCATGGCAACAAAGAGAGTGTGTGTCTGACGCGGCTTGGGGGAACATTTCAAAAGATCTAAAACCAGCCACAGAAATGTGGCATGACTCAGTCAGACGTGACGGCCTACGCGTACGTGAGCCAAAGCCCTTGATGTCATATCAGGCAAGCGCGGCGTGTTTTGACAGCTGTGTGTTACAGGCTTTCTCACTTGTTGTGGTTAACGGTGTGGTCAGGACTCCTGGGAAGAGGGGAGTGTTGCTCAGACCTGGAGTGCACACACACAGAGAGAGAGAGAGAGAGAGAGAGAGAACAGAAAACATGTGTCATGACGAGGTTGTAGAAGTCCAACATTTCTTATTTGAGCGTCTCTTTTTTTTCTTTAAATCTCAATATATATGTATAAATACTTTCTGGTAAACCTTGTACACTAAGTATGAAAGTAAAAAAAAGAAAGAAATGAAAAAATAGCACATTAAAACATGCACACACTGATTTTGGTTGTTGCTTGCAAAGTTTCATTGAACCAAAGACCTGAACTACTGTAGCTAGCAACAGCTAATTGTTTTTTTTAGTTTGTTTGTTTGTTTTTAATTAAAACTGGCTTGCATGATAGCGTCTAGCCATCATGATCCAAACTAGCTAGTTAAATCTAAACCATACCTAAAGAATAAAGTTATAGTTATAAGAATAGTTTTTTTTTTTTCGGATGAAATTCTTAAGAATTTAAGAATTCTTGAACAACAAGATGTTATCGCTAAAGCTGTTGCGGTTGTTGTTTTCTGTTAAATTGTGTTCTCCCTATCGCACTTCTGGTGTACAGCACTTTAGATCACATTGTGCGTGCTCATATAAGTACAAAACCTCTGCAAATTCTGAATTTTAAATTCTACGATTTAGCCGTAGAATATACGATTTTCGTCCATTTTGATACCGCAATAAGGGCGAAACAATAACGTTTTCTTGATATTTTAGCCAAAAGACTGTGAAGATAAAAATCTCCTCGAGTGAAAATATCGTAAACCCTAAACAGGGAAAGACACAGGAAATAAATGACACATTTGTGCAACAAATGGTGTTTTTTTTTTAACATGCGTTAAGAAACAATGATCACGGTCGAGCTCCCGCAGGGGAGAAAGTGCATTCATTCCGCCTCACATCCTATAACTTATAGTATTTTTTTTCCTCTCTGCTTGGCAAAGTTTAAGGCTTCTGCTCTCACTGTAAAAGTCGTTACAGTACAGACTTGTTCAGAAATGTACAATAAAGTACAGATACTTGAAAATGGTAACTCACTAACAAATGAATTGTCCTTTGTTAGATATTTCAAACACATTTCAAGCAATGGTTCTATCCACAATGCAGCAAAGTGAATAAGCTAGCTGAAAGAAATGAATAAAATCAAATCAAATAAAATGTAAATCTCACCGCGACGTTCCTCTGAGCGTCTAAGAGGAGTGGCTTCACTCGGAAGGAGTGCCTGCAGCCGACCGAACATCAAAACCATGCAGGCGACTGCAAGTGAGGAAACAGAAAGGGTTGAAGACATGCAGCGACGTACGCAATGAATCAAGTGATGATGCAGTAATGCAATAAAAAAAAATTCTTAACTGGTTCTTCCAAAGTCTCTACTTGGGACCCATAGAAATTTAGAGGGACAAACTAAGAACCATCAACGTTTTTAGATTTTTACAACTCCACAAACCACTAAAGGTTATACAGTACTGTGCAAAAGTCTTATCATTTTATCATATTTTGCTTCCAAAGAGCCAGACGTCCGTGTATTTTTAATGTCGGCTTGAGGAATAGTTCTCCAGGCTTCCTGATTACCGTTTTTGGCTCTCGTTTTAAGCCCAGCCGCTGTACCTGAGCAGTTTCAGAGGAATGTGTTTTGTTTGTTAAGCTGCACAGTGACCTATGAATCATTCATCCATAAAAATAAAATTCTAACTTAATGCATGAACCTTGACTTTTGAATGAAACAGGAACAGATGATGACAGATGATCAGGCCGGTGATTAGTATACTGGTGGTGCTGAATGTTGAGTGGTGCAAACAGACGAGAGGGGAAATGAGGTTGCTGCTAAGATTACTACATGAATCATCTAATTTTACATGTAATACAACATTCCTTCCCATTTTTTTTATTTAATCATAATCTACATAATTTACATTTATTTAATATGAAATCATGAGGGGTGGCTCAAGACTTTTGCACAGTGCCGTATAAAGTTGTCTTTCGTTGTATTTTTATTTTTATTTTTTTGGATGCTGTCGGATGTTTTACTTCGTTCCTGTTCTGAAGATCCATTGGGAACACAAACTTTTGCTCTCGAAGCTGAGCTATCGACCAATAAAACGTATTTCTTATCCCAATGTTTTTTTAAGGGATTTCTTGGATGTTTACACACATTTCCTCCCTGAAAACAACACACAGGAAGGGAGTTCAAGAAAGAAAGAGGGAGAGAGAGAGAGAGACAGGAAGAGAGAGGGAGATGATGGATGGAGTGCATCCTCTCTTTGTCCTGTTCAGCTGGCAGATTTCCTGATCTGGCAACATTCTTCAACATGAAATAATATTTGCAAGATCTGCATTTAAAGGGGGAAAGAAATTTACATGTGCCTGACTGACCACCCATGTGCTGGACAACTTGCACTGGATACACAGTATACTATATATAGTACATGGATATGGATATTATAATGCAGCATATCAAGACATACTTCAGTCGCTCTGGTCTTTAGGAGCAGCATATGAATTTGCATGCAAATAAAGTAAGACAAAGCAAAAATGTCCCTCTTGACAATCGCCTTTATCCAGAGCGAGTTACATGGTACATCCGAGCAGTTAAGGGTTAGGGGCCTTACTCAAGGGCCCAACTGTGGCAACTCGGTGGTACTGGGGTTTGAATCTGGAACCTTCTGATTAGTAGTCCAACATCTTCACCACTGCGCTACCCCTGCCCACACATTCAAAAGTAAAGGTACCAATGCTGTTAATGAGACACCAACTGGACCTTTATTGACCTATGTACAGTAGAAGGGTACCTTTAATTTAATTAATTTGCCTTAGGCCCAGATCTGACCCAATAAAGTTTGTGATCCTGGAACATAAAACCAACTTAGAATTTGTGTTCTAAATTGAAAAAATTGTGAATATTAATTAAGTTGAAAGATTTGCATTAGCATTTTCCGTTATCCTGTGTAGAGGTGACATTTTGGTTAAACCTTGATAAATTAACACGTTTAAGAGATTTTTTTCTTTTTTTTTTTTTTGCATCTACTGTAGTTGTTTCAGCCAACTTGACATTGATCCAAGTGTCATGTGTTTTGATACCTAAAATATATTTGACCCTCTTGTTTGGACCTGAAGTTCCAATTACTTACCTTTATTGTTTTTTGTTTTTTCTTTGATGAAGGATACATTCCACAACTACAGAAGATGTAACGTTGATTGCTGGTACCTTAGCGACGTTCACTTTGGTCGCAGCATATAACTGATGTATTTAGTATTAACAGTTTATATTCTATCCATAGTTTTATTTCAGAGAATTCCTATCTGGTCGAATTAAAAGATCAGAAATGTTGAGGCGATGCGCTGGCGGTACTTACCCCTAAAAGACGGGCTCCAAGTCGGCCTTAATCGAGGTGAGGACGCTTGAGGAGACATGGTCTTTTAGTCCACTGCGAGCTCTGTGCGTGTCTGCGTGAACACTGATCAACGTGTAGTAACCTTTACGCAGGAAGACTCGAATAAAACAACAGGATGTGCTCATTTCCTTAAAGGGGTGTTGGACTCACACAATGGGACAGAAGCCACAGATAGGGCGGGCTGCTCTCGTGTAGACCACCTCTCGTTCTCTCACACACTCTCTCTCTCTCTCTCTCTCACACACACTCTCTCTTTCTGTCTGTCAGGGCCCACTCCCACTCTCACTCTATCATTGTTTGTCTCAGCTCTCTTCCAAAGCCAACACTAGCTCCTCAAACGGAACCAATTTCAGTAACCTCAAACCCACATTGAAGCGACTGGCTTATTATGACTAGAATGCCACAGCATTGGGGTCAGCACCTGCTTCGCTAACGGTCCAGCGAAGGTTCAGGGAAAGGACAAAATAGTTCTGAAGGCATGTGAAATAACAGCGCTCTGTGACTTTCAAAGGGTTGCTGTTTGATTTCAGATGTCCATCAAGAGGAAAAGTCCGGCAGACCTCACATTATGAGCCTGATGATCTTCACAGTTGGAAGAGGTGTAATGTTACAGCTTCCCTGTGGCCGTCCAAACATTGGCACCGTACCGGTTGGTCCTCTTATTTTCATGCAATATTTCTTTTATTTTATTTTAAATGAGATTACCAGTGCTTTCTTTCTTTTTTTTTTTTTTTACATTTTCATCTTACTAAGCAAAATTTTTATAGAGTTGTCTTTTTTTAAGTCATATGAAACTTTGTGACCCACAGAAGAAACATGGATGCAAAATACAGTCCAAGTCCAAGTCCACGTGGAGCAATGTGAAAACTGTTCAAAAACTGTGGCCAAGAAGCACAGAACACAAAGCAACACTGGATGAACTCTATCTTTCTAGCCATTTGTTGGGGTTCTGTATGCGGAAACGGTGGATAGCACTTTCCTCCAAGCGTCACACTGCATCGTGAGGGAAAATTGTCGATATTGATATATGCTTGACATGCAGCGAGGAGCATTTTAGCTTGATTTCTATAAAAGCGTAAAGATGAGAAATTTATCAAATAAAAAAAAAAAAAAGATAAATAAATTGTTTTCGCATGAAAAAAACAACAGCGCTAAACAAATACATCCAAACAGGAAGAAGACAGTAGCTGATATCTGGCAAACAATGGCAAAGTGTTCAATAGCAATGCATTGGTCCAGGAAGAAAGGTACATACAAGGAAGTGGGTCAGGGATGCTGATAGTTGAAAGGTGTTTCTCGAAATGGGTGTGATAGAGCTATCATGATTCCAAGGCAAAAAACAAAACATAATATCATAATATGTCATTGTACAATGTATGTGTTATCTAATCTACCAATACAGTAGAATTCAAACCTCAATAATTATTACATAATTACTGCACTTCTTTCTTGCCAGGTGAAGAGGTCTTGATCCTCCTGGTGATGATTGAAAAGGCAGCATGAAAAATAGGAGGCAACTTTTCAAGCTGCCCTTTCACCCATCGCCAGGAAGATCATGACCTCGTCACAGGTCCACCAGGAACGCCACACATAAGAACTCCACCTGACTCTCTTACTCACCTTAACGGCTCTCCCTAATCCCTCTCTATTACTATTGTTTTCTTCGCTCCCCCTTACTCTCAACCTTCTTGATTGTTCTTGATTGCTCGGTCACATTAATGCAGGACTCTGGATCTCTGTCGAAATGGTTAAATGTCGAAAACATGAGAGCCGTTCTTGCTTGCGATTTCAAGATTGTTGAAAGAAAGCAGTCCAACCCAGAACCATAAGGCAGATGTTGGGAATAACAAAAATCAAACAATTTTGATTATATTGCGGCAGAAACAAAAACCTGATAGCATATGATACGGGCGCTCAAGGACAAATGGCCGGAGATGGGGGGAATAAAAGTAAAACAACTGTCATCGAAATACCAACAATTTCCTCAGAGCAGAGATGAGATGTACTGTACTGTTTACAGAGAGCAAGATGCATTTCCACTGAATAAAACATAAAACCACAGTGTTTAGCAAGTTTAGTACGAACTAACAAAAGTCCTGAAAGATGGCCAGTATGGACAGCGAAGTCATGCTATGGACAGCAATGCCAAAGGAAAAATATTCAAGAGTGGCAAGCTGTAGAAAGTTTGCCAAAGAGACGGGCGATCAAGGGTTAAATCAATACTCCAGGCTTACTGTATCTCTGTGCACTGTTTGTGCAGCATATGTCCCATTACCTCGTTTCATAATAATGGAGGTCTAAGGGCAGTTGCTGAATTTTGTTATGAAAACCTTTTTCAGAGAGAAGTTTTATGATTATGAAATACAGGCACAAGCAGAGCAACAAGTCATATTGCCACCACAGCGCTCCAGGGGTGTTCTCCAGTTACCTCTCTCTTACCAAAAACATGCTGGTTAATGGATTGGATATGCTAAATTTCCCTGAAGTGAATATGTGTATGTGTGTGTGTGTGTATGTGTGTGTGTGCATGGCGTCCTGCAATGAATTGGCATCCTATCCAGGATGTATTCCTATCCCGCACGCGGTTTTCCCAGGAAAGACCCCCGATTTATCATAAGCAGTGTTCTGAAGATAAATGAATGGATGATGGATTGGTTTACCGACATAGTGTGTGGGTTTGGAAAACCGTAAGCAGCAGTTTCGTGTCAGGGATTCTGACTGCACTTTGCAGTTCCCATGGTTAATGAGCAGTATGTGTTTAAGTCTGTGTTTGAGTCCTGTTTCCACCTCTGGTTCATTGCACCTCATTGCAAGTACCTTATACTTTCATATAACATCTGTCTTTGGTTCGTTGTGAAACCTTGTTAATTTTATTGTGCATTAAAGGTCACATACACTGATCAGCCACAATATTACAACAACACAAAGAAAAGCATTATGTCCAGTATTGTGGGGAGGCTCTGGCCCCTTGGGCATGGCAGTGCCTTTGGGGATGTGCTGTTGTGTCTGGTTGTAGGATGTTGGCAGTGTTTTGCGAGCTGTTGGTTGCGGGCTGGGGACACCATGGATCGGACTTCTTTGTCCGGTGCGTCCTTTGGGTGTCCAATTGGATTGGGATCTTGGGTGCGTGGATGTTGGAACCATGACAATGATTTATTTTTTTATTTTTTTTATTTTGGAGCAGATTTTCTGTAATCGCATCCTGCCTTCATGTTTTTTTGTTGCTGTTGTTGTTACGCCATGTTAAAGCCATTACCCGGCAGTGGTTTTAGTCTTGGGTATTTTTTATACTATACTTCCTCACTAACAAGGTTGTCAGACTGATGGTAGTCCTACTCTCTGAACTCGTGACCCAGTAAGAGGATGCATTTATTTAAAGAGGCTTTAAAGCACTTCTGTAAGTCATTCTGGAGTAAAGTTGTTTGCCAAATAACATAAATGTAACTGTGGTCATGAACCCAACCCAGCACCCCCCCCACAACGTTAATTTCTCGGAACACAGAATTGTGTTGAAATTCTTGCCTGTAGTTATTTACTATGATCTACAGATGTAGTGGACAGAGATTAGGTTAGAGGAAATAGAAACGCATTATTATTATTCTTTCAAAGATTCACACTGGGATTTAAACCTTATTTAGGTTACTGGTGCAAAACTGTAACTGATATACGGCTTGAAAAACAGAAAAAGCTTGTAATTCTGGAATGTGGAAAAAAACAAACTGGAAAACTGGATTATGTCTCAAGCATTGTTCTGTGTTTTTAATGGCCCGACACACTTAGGTACAATGTTATGTAATAATCCCGAGAAAAAGCCCAAGAGAGACTCCAACCTGATGGGACCACGCTGGGGGGTTTTGGAAACAGAAAACCAAGAAGACGAAAAAGTAAGACCAAAGAGATGACACATTCTCATCCAAACCTCCCCCAACCCCGATGAGGAACCTCTCGCTCTGTTATTGACGCATGTTCAGCAGAGCGCCTGCCACTGACGCATTCACAGCGCAAGTCTGACCACTGGCACACAAGTACACCACAGTGCTGATGGTGCAGAAAAGAAGCGAAAGTCATTCCCCTGGGGCACAAAAGCCTCGAATAAAAACCACACACACACACACACACACACACACACACACACACACACACTGACTTATACGTCATCAAGCAATTCCCTTTGCTCTCGCTCTACTGGGCTCGGGCCCTGCGTATTCATGTCAGCCAAATGATTTCCACATTTCATTCAGGATGCTTTTTTTTTTTTTTTTTTTGATGTTCCAGCACTGCTTTGTTTCTGGATGTGACGGCAGATTGAGTTTCAGAGACCAAAGCGTGAGGTTTAATGCAATTTGCAAGCAAGATAATGTGTCAGGGTTTAAGGTCTGTTACAAAGTACAGATAGTGCTCTGTGGTCGATTGTAGAGATAATGAATATAGCTTTGCAGAAATGTATGTAAGGACCTGCGTTTACCGATGCTGATATGACTCTGACAGATTATCCTCCGTCTCTGCTGCCAAAGCCATAATACTTGGTTTACGTTAAGGAAAAATGCCAAACATCTGACCGATAAGCCCGTCCATCTTATGACTTATCCTTCTGAAAAAACGCTCGCTTTACTTCTTGTAACGTCCAGGATAAACCTGAGCCGAATCAGAGCGCGGCCTTTGTGATTCATGAACTGTTCGAATCGCCGTCCGTCATCCGGCTCTTTCCTTATATTCCCACCTCCCACAGCCCCCCACAAAGCCCCGAAACACCTGCATGCATTGAATCAGGCAAGATTTCCAAACAAACCTCCCAACGTCTAATCCGCAATTCCCCAAAGATTGCATAACATGAAGTCCACACAAAGACCTACTCCATTCCAAGATAAATATCTGCACAACAGATCTGCAAATAAATACTCGGAGGACACTATTTATTAAATCTTCTATTTATACAGCAAGGCAGTTGTGATTAAATCGTTTTCCCATTGCTCGAACCCACACACGTTTGGACCTCCTTCTGAAAGCTACAGAAAATGGAAACACGATGTTGTTTATGCACAGCGTATGGATGGTCCAAGCGATGGGAAACGATTGGGAACAGTTCCAGGGGAGGTTTAGAGGCACATCGGGAACATGTACAGAGGAACATTTAATTTTTTTTGGTTGTTGTTGTACCAATAAATCAAGCTTGGGATAAGAGCAAAGAGGTTTCTCTGTTATGCTTGCACGTGTATAGGTATTCATTTGCTCAGTGAAGGTTCTTTCCGGAAGGATCATTAGTGGCTCTTCTGGGATTTGAACTTTCCAGGTGAGAGACCACTGGTATGGGAGCAGGAATTAACCATCAATGAAGGTCAAGAACTTTGCTGTTACATTTAACGTATTCGGTTGATGATTTAATCCAAATGATTTATGGTTAAAGACACAACTGAGCAGTTAAACATTAAGGTTGAAACCGTGCCAGGATTTGAAATCCGAACCATCCAATCAGCAGGCACTTGCAGACCAAGCTGTATACTTACATCCATTAATTGGTTCTTGATTTAGACTTTAATTAATTGACAGTTTCACATTTTTGTATTTGAGTCGCAGCCTAGATTAGACTTACAGTAACTTGAATGTGAAGGTGAGATGAGAGTGTATTGTAAAGAAACTTTGGTGTAACTTTCACTCCACTGGTGCAGTTCTTTAGTCAGATGCCATGGCGACACCATAAGGCCTTCAATGCATTCAATGTCGACTATATGCATATACTGTATTTCTCCCTATAAACTTCAATAACAGTCATTTTATCCTGTATTCAGGGTCGCGGGGACCTGGAGCCTATCCCAGGAGGCTTAGGGCACGACGCAGGGTACACCCTGGACAGGGTGCCAATCCATCGCAGGGCATACACACACACACACTCACACACCCATTCATACACCATGGGCAATTTGGGAACGCCAATTAGCCTAACCTGCATATCTTTGGACTGTGGGAGGAAACCGGAGTACCCGAAGGAAACCCACCAAGCACGGGGAGAGAACATGCAAACTCCATGCACACAGAGACACTTTAATAATTATCTTAATTACAAACATTCCTATACCTACAAACCTTTTTCTGATGCAATGTCTGCGAGAATTTTTTTTTTTTTAATCAGATTTTTTTCTCTACTCTTGTTATGTGGATACTGAATACTTTCTCAGAGGCTTTCCCCGAGGACGGAAAAAAAGGCTTGTTAACTAAATAGCCAATCTGATTTTGATCGTTAACAGGCAGGTTTCTTTCCCCTAGATCAGGACGTCACCATGCCTTCACCAGACACCTCGAATTCATGTAGCAACAAAACAAACTGTATTTCGCATCTCATCTGAGTTATCCTGAAATTACAGTTGCAACATACAGTAGAACTTTTTTTTGTGTCTGATGTGAGACTTTTCTTTACTGTTGGCCAAAGGAGGGAAATCTATGAAATATATAGGTTTATTAAAGTTTAGAGACTGTTGTGGGTAGGTTAATCAAATATTAACATTTTCTGAAATAAGGGCATGCTGTTGAATTTATTCAAGCCAAGGATCTATTGTATGCATATCTTGTCATTGCTGTCGTTATTCAAAGGGAAAGATTGTTTTGTCATCACCTTTGTCTTTTAAAACAACAATTAAGTTTGTCAGCCCTCGGGATCCCCTACTGGACTGGGGTCCCCATCAGTTCCCTGCCTTGCCCTTTGACACCTTTGGCAAAACAACAAGCCGATGAAGGTCAACTCAACTACAAGAAGGAAACCAAAATGTGCCCAGTGTGTTGGGTTGGATCTTTTTTTGTTTGTCTGTTTTTTCACCAAACAAGAAGAAAATGTTTTCTGGAAAAACTGAGAAGGAGCACAAAGAGAGAAAAGCTGGATATACTGTATACTCTCTCACTCACTCACACATCGTCTATACAGCTTTATCCTGTATACAGGGTCACGGGGACCTGGAGCCCATCCCGGAGACTTGGGGCACAAGGCGGGGTACATCCTGAATGGAGTGCCAATCCATCACAGGGCACACACACACACACAGGCTCATTCACACACTACGGGCAATTTGGGAACGTCAGTTAGCCTAATCTGCATGACTTTAGACTGTGGGAGGAAACCAGAGTGCGTGGAGGAAACCCACCATGCACACAGACCTGAGGCAGGAACCGACCCTGGACCCTGCAGGTGCAAGCCGACTGTGCTTAGCACTAAGCCACTGTGCCGCCTTGGATGTACAAATTATGTTGATTTTTGTGATCTGTTCACACTTAACTTTTTTTCCAGTTATTTCTGACCAATTAATCAGAGACTTTTATGAGTACATTTTCAAACCTACATACCCAGCGCATCTTACCAAACTGATGAAATGGTGTAAAGGCATCTTTAGATTTGATCTGGACTTAAGTGCCCCTCACCTGGAGTTTGGCTTGAACACAATTGACACACACACATTAAAATAAGGCGAGCTAACCGTATTTCCATATGCGTAAAAAGATCTGAGGAGTTCCTCAAGAGAATCCAGAGAGCAAATGCTGTGCATCTCAACATCTTGGAAGTGCCATTTAAAAAAGATCTTTCAGTCTTCTTCTTTTTTCAGCGTCTTGCGTTGTCATTGATCATGCAGGCTAAACAGATTTGGAGCAGATGTTGGAGGCAGCATGTTCTTCTGTGAGCCCAAGTCATTCCCTTTTACTGTTGAATATGTTTTAGACACAGATGTTACCTGTAAAGATTTGCGCAATCAGAAAACAAACTAGCATAGAACATAATGCACAATGTTTGATAAATATAACAGTAAATAGAATAAAAATAATTATATAGTATAAGATTTTATATATGTGTGTGTGTGTGTGTGTGTGTGTGTGTGTGTGTGTGTGTGTGTGTGTGTGTGTGTGTGTGTGTGTG
>JAQQZT010000008.1:4198066-4212163 GCA_030068275.1 Clarias platycephalus
GTGATTCCTCATGCATGTTGTTTTAGTCAAGACCTTTATAATTATTCTACCATCATCACTCAGCCAAGTTTGGCCCAAAATCTGTTAACTACTAATACCCCTATCTCATCTACGCGGTTTCGCGCGGTGGCCGTAAGTACGGTTCATCATGATTGACCGCGAGTTTTGCCGCTGTTATTAGGTTTCCATCTTTCCGTGTGTCGGTCCTCGCGTAGTCAAACCGCATAGAGGTATAACAGCAGGAATAACAGAGTGGGCGGGGTGGGTTATCGGGGGCGGGGCTTGTAGGACGACTTTCACACACACACGAACGGATTGGGAATGACTGCTGTCTGGCTCACGGGTTACATAAATTGTCTGAATAACAGATTACTTTTTTTTTTTTTTAAATAACTAAACAACTGAGTACTTAAATGGCGACCTAACTCATTAGATTACTCGTTACATCAAAAAGGTAATCCAAGTATTCTAACGCTATGTTACTTTATAACGCGCTACACCCAGCACTGGTCATAAGCACAGGTCGGTCTATCCCAGGAACACAGAGTATGAGGTTGTGAATACGCCCTGGATAGTAAAAATGTGAATGACGTAAAAGTTTTCAGCTTATGCTTTATAACCAAACTTGTGCTGTGCAAATAAATATGGGGGAGTCTTGAAGCTAGTGATGGTGCTTTTCCTAAAAGAAAGAGAAATGGATTTCCATTGATTTGCATGAATTTTTGCATTAAAAAAAAAAAAACACCGAGCACGGGGAGAACACGCAAACTCCATGCACACAGGGACGGGACTCAAACCTGACTGGGAATCGAACCTGGACCCTGGAGGCGACACTAAGCCACTGTGCCGCTCACCACTGTGTTAACATGGAAAATAAATGTGGTTTTATTTGAATCACAGAGAAAAGAAGTGCATCTTTTCTGTAAAGAGATGTTTACTTAACATTTATGGAGGGAGTCTCCAGTGAGAGCCAGAGGTGAAGCTGTAACTTTACCTGTTACTGCAGCTGTAAAGTTTTACCTTTTCGCCACGTGCTGTTTTAAGAAAATGATCAGTTTCAGGGAGCTAACAGTAACTTAAACCTGTTTTACGGATTTTTATTCCTTGCTGTTCTACTTGAAGGTGGAATCTTTAAGTATCACTTTCCGATCATGCTGGTTTTATTTCCTCATACGAACTTTAGAGATCAGTGATGAAAGCTGAAATGTGTGTTTCCCCTATTGTGTTTGAGGTGTTTTAGGCGATGGAGGTGATGGAGGAGGCGTCGGGCGCCCGCTTCTGTCCCGCTAAAGCCCCGGGCAGCCTGATGAAGTGGAGGAAGAGGGTCAAGTCCGAGTACATGAGGCTCAGGCAGCTGAAGCGCTTCCGCAAGGCCGAGGAGGTGAAGGTGAGGATGAGTGCATAATGTACATCATACACACAGTCAGCCGCTCTTACTGTCAGGATCATTACTGAGAGTGTATGTTTCATCACTCAGGTCACGTCATGTCATTCAGACGTAGGTCACTCTAACGTTAATGTTCCTTACAGCTTCATTCAGGTATGTCATCCATATACGAGTGTTGTTCGAGACAAATCAGGACTTGTTTCTGGGTAATAAAGGTGTAAAAGACGTCAAGAACAGTACAGTGATGAGACTATTATTAGCCACAGTAAAACATTTAAATGGTGCAAATGGATTGGACATAGGGCTCGCTGCAGTCGGTCTCATAAACATTCAGCGAGTGGACCGCCTGATCCTTTAAAATCGAAAGATCGAACTTGTTGAAGTGACGCATCTCTCTGTGAGACGGACTTGCACATTAAAGGAACTGGGAGTTATTGCCACATCCATCGTACAGTCCTGACCTCACTTCAAGCTTTTCTACATTAAAGGTGTTCCTGGGAGGCCAGGGTTTCAGGCGTGAAGCAAGCAGTCTGATAATGTCTCCGGCGTACTGAGAAAATGCTCTACCTTGATGGTGTCCAAGCACTAGTGAAACAGGGATTATGTCGAGAAATAACGGGAGAGTTAAATCTCCACAATCAAAAAAAAAGTCCCGGTTTGACTTGAACACCCCTGTATACTTCAGTCCATCAAATAACATACTGTATAATGCACGAGGCTGGCCTGTTTCCAGACATTTCGCGATCCTTTGCTGGAGTCGCTAAAGCAGTATAGGGAAGGATGTACAGGATCATGTGCCAGCTTGGGTTGCCAGATCACAATGACAAAATCCTGCATAGGCAGTCCTGGAAACCTGACAGTAAAACTTGTGTTTAATTCATATGTATAATATGTATTGTAATACCCATGACTTTTACAACTAGCAGGTTTTAAAGCATCACTTACCTCAGTGTTGTGATGGGTAGGTCTGTTATATGTAATACTGTTCTCTATCGTAACCTAATAATCTCTAATAACGCGACTGCAGACAGTTCAGGCAGCGTCAGATTTATGGAAAGCAGTGCATGTCTGAAAGGGGCTGTTGTGTAGAGGAGCTGTGTTTTCCCCGATCGTTGTCTTTGCTGTTCTTTATCAGGCATCGCTTGCTTATTTAGTGTACAATCTGCTTGACTTGGAGTTTTAAAATCAGATCATTGTGTGTGTGTGTGTGTGTGTGTGTGTGTTCCAGGCTCTGTTCCTGTCAAACAGGCGTAAGATCGAGGGAAGGATCGACCTGTTAAATGAGGAGTGGTCCAAGCTCAGGATCCAGACCATCCCCGTGTCCACACCGACCGGCTCAATGAGCAGCAAGAAGGTAAATCAGAAGGACAAGAAAATCCAGGAACTCAAGAGAGAAAGAAAAACAGATTATAAGTAAAGTTATAACCATTGGCCTTACTGTATATCAGCAACTTTATTTTAACCACAACACCACCCACCATGTTCGACTTGGCAAAGAGTCCGACATGCCAGTCCCAGTGTATCAAGAACAGGTGTAATGCAAACCTTCTAACCAATCAGATTGGAGAATTCATCCGTTTTGAGCTTAGTGTAAATATTTACCATCATATTTATCTATTGACGCTATAACGTATTATTATTATTATTATTATTATTATTTAATATAAGGTAAACCAAAAATTTAAATGAATTAAATTTAAGAGTCGATTAAGATTGTGGTAATAGTATCTAACTACAATAACGGTAGCATACAATAGCGTGCAAAAGTCTTGACACCCCTCCCCCCCCCCCACACACACACATTTCTTTATATTTTGCTTCCAAAGAGCCAGACGTTCTTATATTCTTAAAGTCGGCTTACGGAATAGTTCTCCAGGCTTCAGTCTACGAGTGGTCTATGAACCATTCAGGCATTAAAACCCATCTGATCTACAGTAAGGCCAGTGAGAAACAGGTCAGTGATTAGTCTACTGTACTGGTGATGCTGGATGCTGAACAGACGAAAGGGGAAATGAGGTTGCTGCTGAGGTTGTTACATAAAAGAGACGGTTTTTAAACTGTATCTTTAGGCACTTTGCAGCTTGTTGCAGAAAAAAAAGAAACATTTGTTAACGTTCTTGAACTGAATCTAAAGAAATAAGGAAGGGATCAAAACTTTTGCACAGTTCCGTAGAATTTGCGTAGCTGACCAGGGTTGAAAGCGTAGATTTTTTTCACAAGGCGATGAAGAAGCACAAAAATGGTGAAAAAATATATTTTATTAAGAGTTAACGACATGGTAACTATAGGCTACATGCGTATACATTCAAGCAAACCTACACTTATATATTTATATTTTCATTTCTGGACCATTGCACAAGAAACTTTAATAAGACACTTTTTATTTATTTGTTTCTTATTATTTACACAAAATTTCTCCATTTTTATAAATTTCTATTTTTTCCCCTATATTTTCTATATTTTGCTATATTGTGAATGTGCTTATTTGTACAGTATATTTTAATATCTATCCTAGTTAAATTTATTTTCTGTCATATTTCGTATTATTTATATTTATTTCTTATCCATAAGCTTTTATTTATTTATAAGGTCACTGGCGGTCGTATAAGCATTTCACTGCTTATCGTACTGTGTATGACTGTGTATGTGACCAATAACATTAGAATTTTTAGTTGTGCTTAAAATGCTTCTTCTGTATGAATTTTGGAATAAAATCTGCAAAAGCAAAGGTTCTTGCCTAAAAAAGGACGATTTCCATCACATACTGTCCTGTAGGTCCTGGTACATACTTCTGTCTTCACGTCTTCATTTTATAGCCCCATCAAACTTTAAGATGAGGAATAATTATAAAGAAATCATACACTTTTAGGTTTATTTTTCAGATAAAACTTTAAATAGATTAGAATTTTTAGCTGTGTTAAAAGATGTTTTGAGGAATCTATGAAAAATGTGCTGTACAAATAGTAACAGGTCCATGTGGAGTAGAGTAACGTAAACACTTGGTCCTGTAGTGGTGGTCTGAGGCAACGTCAGAGGTCCCAGCACCACTCCATGTGGTTATTCTCTCTGGACATCCCATAATGTGGTCAAAAAAATTTCATTCCTCTCAGTTATTGATAGATTTTACGTCTACTACTACTAATACTACTCCTACTACTACTAAGGGACTCGTCTGTGTGTGTGTGTTTGTGCTCCGTCTCCGCAGCAGTGTATGGTGGAGTTCGGCTTTCCATCGTTCCCCAGCCAGGCAGTTGCCATGAGACCCCTGACAACCGTTGCCGGGATACCATTCATGTACTCCTGGTCCCCCTTGCAGCAGAACTTCATGGTACTGAATGTGGCATGTGACACTACACACACATGTGCACACACACACACACACACACACACACAATGTTTACAGATGTAACCTGGTCAGTTATAATGAGAAAGAGAAAGCGAGAGAAATGATTTTTTTTGTGTGTGTGTGTGTGTGTGTGTGTGTGTGTGTGTGTGTGTGTGTGTGTGTGTAGAGAGAGAAATGAGTCATTGGTCATTTGTAAAAATAGGTCAGAAGGAGTTTTTAAAACACCCACACCTCACACACACACATACACACATTAAAAACCCGCACTTCACTGACGCACATGAATCCCTTTATACACATTCACATTCATAGTGTATTCTCTCTCTCTCTCACACACACACACACACACACACACACACACACACACACACACAAAAAGAACACTCGTTTCTAAGATCACACAAGCACTCACTTGCTGACGCACATAAATCTCTTTGCACTTTCATGGTACACACACACACACACACACACACACCACTGACTTCCAAGCTCACACAAAACAAACTATCACTGGCGCACATAAATCATTTTACACACAAATTTACATTCATGGTATGTTTGTGTGCACACACACACACACACACACACACACACACACACACAGACTTACAGTATGTTTTCTCAGATTCACACATTCATATCCACTCCTGCACACTCCTCAACACACACATGCGCACACACACACACACACACACACACACACACACTTGCAGGTTTTTCTAAGTATACAAACTCAACATTTCAAACACCTCCACACTTAAAGGGACAACACACACACACACACACACACACACGTATAGTAGATTATCCCACATACCGTATAATATATTCATATCCACTTCTCCACACTGCTTAACATGCACACACACACACACACACACACACACACAGACAGAAATTCAAACACTTAATTTTTTAATATCCAAACACAATTAAACACTCCAAACACCTGCGCACGTTAAGGTACGAGACACACACACACACACACACACACACACACACAAAAATCCAAACACTGATTCTTTAAATGACTCAAACACACTTAAACAATCTAAACCTACACACTTACAGGGACAAAAAACAAACACACACACATGAGGATAAAGGATATTCTCAGTCCTATTATTTCAGTTTGATAGACAGAAATATTGTATAACTCTGTCCTTCTCTCCCTTTCTCTCTCTCTCTCTCTCTCTCTCTCTCTCTTTCACACACACACACACACTCAGGTGGAGGATGAGACATTTCTGCACAATATCCCTTATATGGGTGATGAGGTACTGGAGCAGGATGAAGCGTTCCTCGAGGAGCTCATAGATAACTATGATGGAGTCCATGGGGATAGAGGTTAAACACACACACACACACACATCTGTACATCTGGGCCCGTATTCATAAAGCTTCTTAGAATTCTCTCAGAGAGCTTCTACAGTATCTTAGCATAAAAAGTCCTAGCTGGGAATCTTAGACTAAAAGTGATTTAGGAAAATTCTTAGATCAACTCTGAGGAAGGAAAGTACAAAAACCTTTACAGTATCTTAGTGAGGGGGTGTGGTCGACCCTGTTGCTAGGGATGATGCAGCAATTCAAGGACTGTGATTGGTTGATAAAAAAATCTGTTAAAATCTTAAAATGCGCTCTTTGTAAAATAGAATATATGATGAGAGAATAGACAGTGAAATCATAATTTTATATTTTAAGATCTTGTAAAGAAAATGTGTTTACTTATGAAGCCACTGATTTCCACACAGTAGTTACTACTATACTATGTATGTAGTCAACAATCCAAGAGAGATGGAAGGAAGTAAAAGAACGAGAAAACCAAATTGGACAGAAGTTTATGTTCAGTGTTTGGAGAATATTTCTTCTTTCTTCCATTTTGTCCTCTGCTATAGAAACTCTTAAGCCTGTTAAAAGTCCTCCTCTCTACTCTTAACAATTTTCACCTTAGGAGCTGTTTTTAGGGCTAAGATGTTTGTTTCATGAATCATTTTTATCTTTACTAAGATTTAATCCTAAATTTAGGGGAAATTCTTAAGAAAATGTCATAATTCTAAGAATTTGTCTTAGAATTTCGTCATTAGGAGCAACTTTTAGGCTTAAGAAGCTTTGTGAATACGGGCGCTGTTATATACTTCTATTCTATTCAACTTTGTTTGGATCATTGTTGCTTGATATTGTGCATGTGTGTGTGTGTGTGTGTGTGTGACCGTAGACAGAGGCTTCATAAACGACGAGATCTTTAAGGAGCTAGTGGAAGCGCTCAGTCAGTATTCAGATCAGGACGAGGAAGAGGAGGAGAGCACGGAAGAGGACGAGGAGGATGAGCAAGGTCTGAGGAAGAGCGCGGAAGAGAGTTCGGCGGAGAACAAGGCCGGAGGTCTGGCCTTTAAGAGGAAGCGCAGGAGAGTCGCTGAGGGTGAGATAAGTGACTGATTGACAGCTGTGTGTGTGTGTGTGTGTGTGTGTGTGTGTGTGCGCTCTGAATGACCGTGTTCCCTGATGAATGAAGATAAAACTGTTTGTCTTTGCAGTCCTGGGTTATACTGACCACTGCTACACTGTAACACACACACACACACACACACATACTCACACACACAAGGGTAGTACGAGGAACCAGAGGGCAGTTCCAAGGTTCGCCCTGGTGCGTCACATGTTCTCCTCATGTACATGAATGCTTCCTTCTGAAAACGTCCTAAAAAGTGTGTGCGTGTTGCCATGACGCCCCACCTCGCCTCCCACCCGGCGTTCCCGGGATTGTCCCCACACCCACCATGATCCTGCCCAGGATATAAACCACTTACTGATAAGGAAGCGAATGACTGTTCTTGCACTTTCGCCCCTCCAGGCAGTGAGATGTCTGTCAGTAAGAAAATCCCTCATGACAAGATCTTCACCGCCATCGCGTCCATGTTCCCTTACAAAGGCACGACGGAGGAGCTCAAGGAGAAGTACGTCCATTAAGCGTATTTATTTATCTCCTACCTGTTTCGGTTGCTGAATAAAAGAGAAAGTAAAAGCCAAGCTGTGTGTGTGTGTGTCGTGTGTGTGTCCCGTGTGTGTGTGTGTGTGTGTGTCCCGTGTGTCAGGTATAAGGACCTGCTGGAGCCGGCGAGTGCGGTGAAGCTCCCTCCTCTCTGCACGCCCAACATGGACGGCCCCTTCGCCAAGTCCGTGCAGCGCGAGCAGAGCCTGCACTCCTTCCACACACTCTTCTGCCGCCGCTGCTTCAAATACGACTGCTTCCTGCACCGTGAGAAAACATGTGCTTTATCTCTATTTGTGTCTTAGAGAGTTTATTTGTGTCTCAGGAAGTTTACATGTTTATCAGGGAGTTTATTTGTATCTTAGAGAGTTTATTTGTGTCTTAGGGAGTTTGTATGTTTATCAGGGAGTTTATTTGTGTCTCAGTGGTTTTATTTGTGTCTCAAGGAGTTTATTTTTATATCAGGGATTTTATTTATGTGTCTTGGAGAGTTTATTTGTGTCTCAGGGAGTTTATTTGTGTCTCAGGAAGTTTATATGTTTATCATGGAATTTATTTGTTTATCAGGGATTTTATTTATGTGTCTTGGAGAGTTTATTTGTGTCTCAGGGAGTTTATTTATGTATCAGGCAGTTTATATGTTTATCATGGAATTTATTTGTTTATCAGGGAGTTTATTTATGTCTTGGAGAGTTTATTTGTGTCTCAGGGAGTTTATTTATGTATCAGGCAGTTTATATGTTTATCATGGAATTTATTTGTTTATCATGGAGTTTATTTATGTCTTGGAGAGTTTATTTGTGTATCAGGGAGTTTATTTGTGTCTCAGGGAGTTTATTTGTGTCTCAGGGAGTTTATTTGTGCCTCAGGGAGTTTACATGTGTCTCAGTGGTTTTATATGTTTATCATGGAGTTTATTTGTGTCTCAGGGAGTTTATTTGTGTCTCAGGGAGTTTATTTGTTTATCAGGGAGTTTATTTGTGTCTCAGGGAGTTTATATGTGTCTCAGGGAGTTTATATGTGTCTCAGGGAGTTTATTTATCTGTCAGGGAGTTTATTTATCTGTCAGGGAGTTTATATGTGTCTCAGGGAGTTTATATGTGTCTCAGGGAGTTTATATGTGTCTCAGGGAGTTTATATGTGTCTCAGGGAGTTTATTTATCTCTCAGGGAGTTTATTTGTATATCAGGGAGTTTATTTCTGTATCAGGGAGTTTATTTGTGTCTCAGGGAGTTTATTTGTGTCTCAGGGAGTTTAGATGTGTCTCAGGGAGTTTATATGTGTCTCAGGGAGTTTATATGTGTCTCAGGGAGTTTGTGTCTCAGGGAGTTTATATGTGTCTCAGGGAGTTTATATGTGTCTCAGGGAGTTTATATGTGTCTCAGTGGTTTTATATGTTTATCAGGGAGTTAATTTGTGTCTCAGGGAGTTCATTTGTGTCTCAGGGAGTTCATTTGTGTCTCAGGGAGTTTATATGTGTCTCAGTCGTTTTATATGTGTCTCAGGGAGTTTATTTGTTTATCAGGGAGTTTAGATGTGTCTCAGGGAGTTTAGATGTGTCTCAGGGAGTTTATTTGTGTCTCAGGGAGTTTATTTGTGTCTCAGGGAGTTTATATGTGTCTCAGGGAGTTTATATGTGTCTCAGTGGTTTTTATATGTTTATCATGGAGTTTATTTGTGTCTCAGGGAGTTTATTTGTTTATCATGGAGTTTATTTGTGTCTCAGGGAGTTTATTTGTGTCTCAGGGAGTTTATTTGTTTATCAGGGAGTTTATTTGTGTCTCAGGGAGTTTATATGTGTCTCAGGGAGTTTATTTATCTCTCAGGGAGTTTATTTGTGTATCAGGGAGTTTATTTCTGTATCAGGGAGTTTATTTGTTTATCAGGGAGTTTTTTGTGTCTTAGAGAGTTTATTTGTGTATCAGTGGTTTTATTTGTTTATCATGGAGTTTATTTGTGTCTTGGAGACTTTACTTGTGTATAAGGGAGTTTATATGTGTATCAGGGGTTTTGTATGTTTATCAGGGAGATTATTTGTGAATTACATGTTATCTCATTATTATTTTACATTATGTAAGTTTTTCTATCTCAGAGTGTTCGTGCGTCTGAGGAATTTTATTTCACAGATTTTTTTTAACAGCATAAACACATGATTGCTAATTTTAATAGCTACAGTTGATAATCACGTTTAAGTTAATCATTAATCAACTAAGTTTTACTCAAAACCTAATCTATTCCTGTACATCATTTGTGAAGATGTGCATTTGTGTGTGTGTGTGTGTGTGTGTGTGTGTGTGTGTGTGTGTGTGTGTGTGTGTGTGTGTGTATACACAGCATTCCACGCCTCCCCTAACGTCTACAAGAGGAAGACTAAAGAGATCCGGAAGGAGACGGAGCCCTGTGGATTAGACTGCTTCCTGCTACAGGTTAAAACCAATCAGCATTCAGCAACCTTCAAACCCAGACTCCGCCCACACTATCAGTGACCGGTCTCTCTCTCCATCTCTCTCTCTCTCTTTCTGAATGGATGTAGAAAGGAGCAAAGGAGTTTGCTGATCAGTACATGCTGAGGTCACGACGGTCTCGTCGCCGCCGCCGCCAGCCACGCCCCTCCAGCTCAACAGGCCCCACCCCCTCCGGTTCAGCTGAGGAGAGGAAAGATGGAGAAAGTGACCATGAGACAACAAGTTCCTCTGGTACACACACACACACACACACACACACACACACACACCATGCGATAGCTTGGCAAATATTAAAAAGCAGCATCTGTCTAGACACATGAAAACATCTGGAATGTCTGCAGAACAAAAGAAACAACAAAACATAACACAGCTGCATTTTTTTTTTTCTCCTAAACTAGGAGTGAAATAATTTCACTTTCCTTTTATTTATTATGGAAATATAAACAGAAGACGGACGTCTGAGACGCTGTTAAAATCGTGTGTGTGTGTGTGTGTGTGTGTGTGTGTGTGTGTGTGTGTGTGTGTGTTAGAGGGTAACTCTCGGTGTCCCACCCCCACTAAGCTGAGGCAGGGTGAGGATCTGATGGAGGAAGGCGAGTCTCCTCTGCAGTGGAGCGGCGCAGACGAGTCGCTCTTCAGGGTTCTGCACGGCACGTACTACAACAACTTCTGCTCTATCGCTCGCCTCCTCGGTACCAAGACCTGCAAACAGGTACACACACTCATACACACACACACACACACACTCAGTAAACAGAGAAACAGGTTATTGGTACTTAATACATTACTGGAGTAGGATTTTCAGTGTATTGCAGTAGAGATGTGCCTTGTGTCAATATTGGGTTTTCTTTTAGGAATTTCTCCTAACCTTAAGAGTTTGGGAGAATTTTTCTCCAACCTTAGTTTTTGTTTTTGGAATTTACTTTAAACTTGAATTAATTTCTTTAGTTAATTTCTGTATTGGAATTTTCTTAGTTGTTGTTTGATAAAATAGTTTTTTTTTATAGTTATTGTTTTTGAATTTTCTTTAAACCTAGTTTTTGTTTGGGATTTTCTCCAACCTTGTTTTTTTTTTTTCTTTTTCTGACGATAGTTTTTCTTTGAGAACTTTTGTTTGGTAATTTTCTCCAACTTCAGCTTTTGTTTTTTCAGCATTATCTCCAACCTGTACTTTGTTTGGAAATTTTCTCCAACTTTACGAATACGTCCAGGGTCTGTTCCTCACTCACACCAGTATTCCTAAAATAATCTCTGGATGCTTAATGAAGATCAATCACTTAATTGATTTGCCTTTGTTTGGGAAATTAACTTTTTCCCCCAAGGATCTGTTTGTTATTATAGTTAACAGTTAATAGTTTCTATTAAGAGTTTTTAAGGTTCTGTATTTTGTCCAACCTTAACTTTTGTTTTGGGAATTTTTTGGGCGTGGCATTCCATTCAGGATGTATTTTGAATATTCAGGATGGACACAAGCTTCATCTTGACCAGTGGGAGGAAGTTAATGCAGATGAATTTGCCTTTTTTTTGGCTGGATTTTCTCCATCCTTTACTTTTGTTTATTCTCTAACAGTACCTACCTTTTGTCCTTAATGTGGAATGAACTTTTGGGGTGAACCCCCCCAGTGTACCCCTTAAGCTTACAGAAGATGAATCAATGAACGACTTGGCTTTTCTGGAGGGATTTCACCCGAACATTAGCTAAGTTTTCTTTGGGAACGTTCATCGCCCTCATTCAGGTGTGTGTTTTCTCAGGTGTACGAGTTTGCTGTGAAAGAGGTGCTGATTCATCGAGTTCCTCTGGAAGATGGCGGCATCTCACCCCAAAAGAAGAAAAGAAAACACCGGTAGAGCAGAGCACTAATCTCATTTAACAGATATGATTTTTTTTTTATTGATATTTGTTGTCTGGAGACCTAAAGATCTAAAGATGCCACAACTTTTTATTTGGGGTGTATCTGTTGGGCGTAATTCTGTTATGTATTCATTGCGTCACTGTTCATGTTAAAGCTGAAAGCTGATGGTACAGTGCAGGTACTGTAAATACAGTCTGTATGGGACAATTAATATATTCGCAATGTGTTATATTAATGTCACAACAAATCATGATCAAGTCTCTCTGTTATTCAGGTTATGGGCCAAGATCCAGTTAAAAAAAGGTGAGCTCTTCCTGCTTAAGCTGGCAAATCAGTCCGGTCCTGATAAACATTACAGATTTATTCATTTTTGTTTGTTTGTTTTTTGTTTCTTTTTAGATAATTCATCCAATCAGGTGTACAACTACCAGCCGTGTGACCACCCTGAGCATCCGTGCGACAGCTCGTGTCCGTGTGTGATGACCCAGAACTTCTGCGAGAAATTCTGCCAGTGTGATCAAGAGTGTGAGTAAATGAGCACACACACACACACACACACACACACACACACACACACTTTTGTGTCAAAGAGCCTTTTATTCCTTTATTTCTTTTTATGGAATGTGGAAACCCTCATGAAGAAAGTTGAGACGAGGACAGGTGTCCATAATACTCCACCTTTTATCATGTATTTTTATGTATGAGGGATGTTCGAGTTAAACCGGGACTTGTGATGAAATTCCTAATGAATGCAGGCGAAAAACCAGTTGAAGCTAAACTGTTAGCCGCAGTTTAACATTTGAATTCTGCAAATGTTTTAAGAAATCTGTACATCCGTGTATGACGATCCTGGCCAAGGTGGCACAGAGCCCAGCGAGTAAACATTCACCTGAATGTTTAAGCTCTTGAAGGAGTTCCTGGGAGGCCGGTGTTTTAGACGGTCTGGCACACTGAGAAATCTTTCTTCCTCGATGGTCATCCAAGCACTAGTGAAACTCTCTGATAAGTGCATTAGTGTAACAGGGCATTATATAGAGAACTAAAGGGAGAGCAATCAAAAGTCCCGGTTTGACTTGAACGCCCCTTGCACGGTTTTTGTTTCTTATTCCGATATTAACACTTTTCGCGGCGCAGAATCCGTCCTCTACACAAACAGCACGCGGTGTGAAGCCGCACAAACAGGCTCAGCTGAACGCACATTTGTTTGCACTTACACACAACATAACACATTCCACTTCGCTTATGTCACACAAGGGATTTTCTTTTTTTCTTTTAGCTAAAGTCAGACGCGTTTACTTGGTCAGAGCAGCACTCATTAACCACATTCCTACAGCAGGAAGAGAAAGACAAATATAGAAAGATAAGGAAGGGTTTGTCGCTCAGATCAGCTTTACATCAATAACACCGTGTCCTTAATGGCGTATTTTAGGATGAACTCTTTTAGGTTGCCTGAGAATTTTTATATTCGTTGCAACAGAACAGATGAAGGTTTGGGGGTGTTCAGTGATGTGAGAATGTGATCTAAGTGCTGCGCTGGATGTGTTCTTCACCACCAGGGGGCAGATATGCAGAGGCGGGTGGATAGGCAACACCGCTGTGATCAAAGAACAAACCGAAACCGGGTTCGAATCTCACTTCTGGTCTATGTGTGTGAGCTTGCATCTTTTCTCTAAGGGTACTCTGTTTTTCTCTCATAGTCGAGAGACATGAGATATACAGTAGACTGACTGGCATTTCCAAATTGTGGTTTCCGTAGTGTGTGATTTCAGAGGGCGATTCGGATGTTCCCTCGGATAGACTCCAGGCCCAAATGGACACTCAGTTGCTGCATAAATGTAAAGTTATTAACCATGATACGATAACCTGCATGCATAAAACTCTAAACAATGGTTGGACCGGATCAGAAAGTTCGTTCTAGGGCTGTAGCTATCGAATATTTTAGTAATCGAATATTCTACCAAAAATGTAATCGATTAATCAAGTAATCGGGTAAAATGTACTTTTGCTTAATTAAACAGCAATGTAAAATATATAAGAGAAACAAAGATTAATTGGTT
>JAQQZT010000008.1:4221556-4241570 GCA_030068275.1 Clarias platycephalus
TCTATCTATCTATCTATCTATCTATCTATCTATCTATCTATCTATCTATCTATCTATCTATCTATCTATCCATCCATATGTTTTCTATCACTTAGAATTTATTATTATAATTAAATGGCTATGTTTACACTTGGACTTACATTTGCTACTTAATTTCTGGTTATGTCACTCTACAAAGCATTTTATGGTGCATTATAAATATAAACGTGCTATAATAATAATTATTATTACTAATCTGCATGTCTCTGGACTGTGGAAGGAAACCCAGCAAGCACAGGGAGGAAATGCAATGCACACAGACCCCAAAGCGGGAACTGAACCCGGACCCTGGAGGTGCAAGACGTCAGTGCTAACCACTACAATACTGTGCCGCTATTATTAAATGTATTATAATTATAATCTGTTTCACGCCTACAATATCAGTTCAGCGTGGATAATACAGTATTATAACGCAGTGGTAAAGTGCTCGCCCTATCAACCCGGAGATGACGAGTTCGATTCCCGGGTGAACCTCTCGCAGCCGGAGGCCTGGAGGGAGCTGATTGGCCGGGCACTCTCAGAGGGGAGGGATGAGAGGTACTTAGTGCTCCCACATTAATCACGGCGTCTGTGAGCTCACGCCAAAAAAAAAAGTAGGAAGCCTGGAGAACTATTTCTTGATGCCTAAATTTAAAATACAAGAAGGTCTGTCTCATTGGAAAGAGAATATGAAGAAATGATGGGTGACCAGGACTGTACAGTATGATACCAATATAATAATAATTAGATTTTGTTATTGATTGGACCCTATTTATAGTAAATGTGATGCCTGATAGAATTGAAGCTGTTCTTTAAATGTCACTGTTGCTTTCACAATATGAAAATATCACACGATTACATTTTTGCCCTATTTTGCCCAGAACTGCTTCATGGCAAAATCTGATTGGGTGGAAGATGATCGACTCCTATAACAGCAGGTTTAACAGTAGTGCTGTTTGTATAAATGCATGTTAATACTTGGTATCATTTCTATAGTAAACCTCTCGCAGATGCTTTTTTTAAAAATAAAAAATGGTAAAAAAAAAATAATAATAAATAAAAATTATGATTGTATTGACATGGTTTATTTCTACAGTTTCAACTACTCTGATGCACAGTACTGTCTTCGCATCTAGATTTATATCCACTTCCCACAGATATATTCGTACATTACATATCAAATCTATCCATCACACACGCACAAAGGCACACAGGTGAAAGGTGAGCGATACCCGATGGCCATTCATGTCAGAAACTCTGCATTATTCATGTAATCTCAGCCCCTCATAACGGTGACCAAACCCACTGCCTTTATATTCCATCTAACCGGCGACCAGATGTTTCCAGCTGCAGGGAAGGTCTTCACATCTCGCTCTTTAGACCCTGAATTGAGAATTCTGCATGTGTTGTTTGACATGTGTGTGTGTGTGTGTTTGTTTAGGGGTGGAAATTTAAGGCGTGAAGATTCCAGAATATCTGAGAGACAAACAGAGCACCGTGGGGTTCAGGCTGCACTGCCACACGCGTATTTGTTTTTCATCAGGGTGTCACTGGGAATCAGGCACCGGCGATGCCTCGGGGTGATGACAGGGTTAAGACAGTGGCCACACAGGGTCAGGCACTACTCTGTCTGAATACACACACACACACACACACATACACACTTGGGGCACTTGGCATTATGAGATGCACATTTTTGATTTCTTTCATTAAAAAAGACATAGCCAGAACCACAGGGGGAGAGCAGGACCCCCCCGAGGGCTCCATAAGCATTTTGTTTTATGAAACCAAAGATGTCTTCAATGGACGATTCTCCCTGGTGCAATCTCTGCACATTCCCATTCCAGCTGCTGTTGCCTCTCTGCATGCTGAGTACTCTCTCTCTCTCTCTCTCTCTCTCTCTCTGTGTGTCTCTGAGTCGATATCCATCCTTTTCTCCTGTAATAGTGGTAGGCCACTCCTACCACTTCTAGAGCTGCAATTCATTTAACACTTATTATATAAAGATACATAGAACGGCGCATAATAAATGCAGACCCCGACTCATATTTCAGCCTCTTATGGCTGTGGTTATGGCTATGATGGGCGCTGAGCAGTACGCTAGGATTCTTCTGCAGTTAGCGGCGATCTCCTTTTTTGGTTTATGGCCAGTTCGGGAAAAAAAAAAAAAAAAAAAAAAAAAGGACACAAAGCGTAATCCATTATATTAATTTCAGAATGAGTTCAATCCTATAAATCCGACTTAATCTTCAGTGCATAATATGATATTTCTTATTACTTTTTACGTTTAGCTCCAATTTTATAGAAACTTTACCTTCTTAAATCTCCCACTATGGAAACTTCGTGCACTGATCTACAGGGTGGTTCTAACACATATTTTAAGGTACTGATTTATTTTATGTAACATGAAGAGCTACTCGTATTTCTGTACAGTGTGTGGGTTTTTCATTTTACAGAGAAATGATCAATGTGCATACATCATTCCAATTAATTGAGTTATCAAACGTTTAGTTTAAAGGGTTCATATTATGAAAGAAATATACTTTAAAAGGGAACAATTTGTAATTTAGAGAGTGCTCCAGATATTTGTATCTGTATTGGGTTTAAATTTACATTTTTTTTTTTTTTTTTTCTGTTTTGTATTTATAAACCCTATACCCCTAGAAACCATAAACGCTATGGGGAAAAAACCAGCTCATCAGCATCAATGTAATGTTTGAGTTCTGATTCTTTACAGGCCCTTAACTTTAACTACATCACTCATGTTCTAGTCTTTAATCGGGAAGTTTGCCTGCATCACGTGATGCTGTGATACTGTACATCCAGCAGGATCCATGCACGAAGTAAATGGACCTCCGTAGTTTTATGATAAAATATATGCACCCACCTCTTACATTTTTGAGCAAGCCTGAGCTATTAATACGTTCACCCCGTCCTTAATTTGTCACAACATAACACACTCTGAGGAAGGTCATATTCACCCCCACTTCCGCTTGTACGACCTCACAGACACAGGAGTACAAACATGATGTGGAAATATGATGGATAATGTTGAATGGACAACCTAAACACAACGTTGCAAATCAAATCTCAAAACAACAAAATGTTCATCTTTTTTTGTAGTATTTATGCCGATTAACGTCCATTCACACAACGTCCAACCACATTCAGGGTACCTTACATTTCTAGCAGCGTTCAGAATCGGAGATTGGGATGGACACAACAGCTTCCCACACTCATGTTACACATATCTTAGCGCTAACTCTTTCATTTCCTTTCAGAAATGTTTCTGGTGAGGTGCGTTTTAGCTCCCAAATTACTCTACTGTAATATGGTGTTTGTACAAATACCAAGCTGCATCATGTCTGCTTTTACAGAGCACATCTCAGACCTTTTTTTTGTTTTTTTTTTCATCCTGATTGTTTTTCCAGTTTAATATTTCAGTAAAATGTTGTCCGGGTGTGCAGTGCTTGTTGTTATGCACACATATTTACTTGCATCATCAGTGTGCCCCCTAGTGCTCCAGTGGAAACCATAGTGCGCTTTCACTGCAGTCACCAGAGTTTAAGGGATGCTCAAGTCTAGTACAAGTTTTGTACTAATGTTTTTGCAAAATTGTCTTAGGAGCAGTCGTTCAACATTATCCCACCATCATGTAGTCAACATCGTTCCATCATTACATCAAAGTCATTCTTACTTTCAAAAACAGCATAATATCAAAGTCGCCCCAATGTCCATAATGTTGCCGAATTAACATCAAAACAACATTTTGAAAACCAAAAATTCCTGCTGGGATAAATCTGTTATCTGACGGATTTCAAGATTCGTATCTATTTGTCTCTGGGACAACAGTCCCTCAGACTAACAATGCTTGACTTTTTTTCCCTGTATTTATTATTTCTAGGCATTAGTACATAGGAAATAGGAATTGGGTGCACAGATTTTATCTTCTAACTATTGACATTTTCAGACGGATGCCATTTCTGAAAAAAAAAAGTTTTTTTGTATACATTTACAAAACAATCTGTTCATTTCAAATAATCTATTGCAATTGGGTCACTATTAATGAATTTGTTGTGTTGGCAATGTGGTTTTGACGCGTGTACTGCAAAGTCATACTCAAATGTACATTTTGAGAATTTCTGAAATTTGTTTTTGGATTGCCATGGTGGTTTCCTTTAGAATTTAGAGTATTCCTGCTTGTTTTGCTTTCTTTCCAAAGTAAACTTAGAGTAAATGTGGTACACGACAAAAAGAGAAAGTGGATGAGCATCTACACGTAATGAGGTCACGGTTATGATATTGCTGCTGTTGCTCAGCTATGACATGAGCAAACAGGAATGTTAGGAAACTGCCATGGCGGTCATCCACTCAGTTGTTTTTACATTTTTTTTTTTTTTTTCCTTAAAAGAAAGCCAACCTTAAAATGCTGTTTGTTTAACTGCCACTTCCTGGAATATTACTGTTCTTGAATTCATCTGTACCCATCGTTTATCTTCTGAAGAAGTCTTCCCATTTCATGTGCCAAAAATGCTGACTCTGAAAGCAAAGTGGAATTCATAACGCTGTTCGAATTAATCCTTACCTTTACGTTTTGGAATTTATTACATTTCTATACATGCAAGTTCCCATTTTGTGAAAAGTTTTGTTTTTATTTTTTTTTGTTCATGTAATATATTGTTCATGTACAATGATACAATAAAATACTAATATCCAAGGTCTAAAGGTCACGAGAATGAATATTACTGTATATAATATTATTTCTGTACTAAGTATATGCCGTCAATGCTTACGCCAAACTACGCTTTATAAAAAGAGAGCTCTGTGAGGTGATCGAAATGCCGTGGAAGGTAGATGTGTTTGTGAAAGCAAGCAGGTCTGTGTATGAAAAATAAATTTATAACTTTGAAATGTGGCTGTGTTTTTGTGTCCTTGCCATCATTAGTTTCTCATGGGTACAAATAGTTGGTTTCTACAAATCATATACAGTTTTAGCAGGCTTATAGATAATAGTGTAATTCAGTTTAGTGATGTTTAAGTCGCCAAAGCTACATTTGTACCGGTAGTATTGAGTGTATGGAAATTTACCAGAGAATTTCCACCATATCGATGTTAGTAGTACATATGCAATCTATATCCGATACTTACAGCCTGTGAGTAAGAAGGTCAATGCAAAATTTCTCGACTAAATGAAAAGAAATTGCCGATCGGGTCGAATGTAGAGAACGGAGTCACCAGCAAAACTGCTGGAGAGACTCCTTCTCATTTAACTCCTAAGTGACTTCAGAATAAAATCCTATCCTATATTAGCACAAGGTAATTTGTACTAGGAAGAGGTCTTCCAGTTTATAAGAAAATCTGGCAGCATTAATTGAAAATGTACTCTATTTTCATCGATTATATGGCGGAGTGTACGGTACAACAATGAGCCACATGGTAGTTTGTACCTTCATACCTTTAAATTAAAGATAAAATATTCAAATCAGAGACACTAAAAATGTATCGAGTGTATTTAACCTATTTAATTCTGCAAAGAAATTCAATAACATCTGCATTTATAATGGGTCATTTAGTCTATAGACGGAAATGATGTGTTTAGAATTCTCGATTCTGGTTTATCAGAAGATATTTTCTAAAAAGCAGCATGGACTAAAGTCCCCTCTGTAATACAAGGTGTATGTCAATTGACAATTATACAGGTTGTCCCCGACTTACGAATGAGTTTTGTTCCGGGAACACATTCGTAAGTCCATTTTGTTCTTAAGTCCGACAAGGTGTAACTTGTACTGTACGCCTTTGACACAAATAAACAATGTAAAGCATACAGTACCAGTCCACTTGACTAAATCTCCTTTCCACACACTGACATCATCTGGCCATAAACGGTAATGCGCCTAAGAAAATGATTCTCTCAGTCAAATGTTGTCTCGGCGCCTTTAAACCAGTTTTCCACTGTATTGGACTGTGAACTCTGTTTTGTTGAGGATTTTCCTGAAATTCGGATTATTTACCATCAGAACAGCTTTACATCATTCTCACGGACTGATTCATTGAAAACGGCGATTCCGACTCATTTCTCCAGCAACACACTATTTACACACTGACAATATTGTATTTAATTGTAAGTATTGGTATCTGATGCACAGTGTCTATTTTTTGTATAATACATGTGAGCTACTTCCATGATTGCACTTTCTTCACTTGTCTACAGAATCAGCAGTGACCCAGTTAGATGCCTAGAAGAAATGATTAATACTGTAGATTTATATTTATACAGGTAGTCTCAGACTTACAAACATTCGAGTTATGAATTTCCACAGATATGAACGAACCGCAGTTATATGAGCATTTATAGATGAGAACAAATCATGGAAGTTGATCTTGTGTATTGCAAAAAATTAACACTGCAGTGCACCAGAAACCAATATTTACAATTAAATACAGTATTTCAGTGTCTAAGTGAATGTATAAAATGGCTAAAGTCTAGTATATTGTATGTGTGTGGGGGTGCGGGAGAAATGAGTCGGCCTCACTAGTTTCATTGAATCAGTCAGGAAGCACGGTGATAGAAAATGGCTTGTAAAGCTGTCCTGATGGTGGATAATCCTAATTTCCTCAACAACATCCTTAAATCCTCAACAAAACAGAGTTCACAGTCCATTACAGTGGAAAAAAGCTCTGAGACGAAATAGCGTCCGGTGTTCAACTCGCGTTTTACAGGTGCAGAGACAACACTGAGGTTAAGTACTCCTTTGGTGCAGTTATGGTTTTTGTGGGGAAAGGGGACAGAGATTTAGTCAAGTGGATTGGTATGCTTTACATTTTATATTCATGTCAAAGACGCATAAGACTCATTTCGTCGGACTTAAGAACAAATCCGACTTACGAACGTGCTCCCGGAGTGGAACTCGTTCGTACGTCGGAGACAACCTGTATAATTGTGCATTGACATACACCTTGTATTGCAGAAGGGACTATAATCCATGCTGCTTTTTAGAACATATCATCCTGTACTGTAAAGCATGCTTGCATGATGCTATTGTAAAAAGAATAAACTTTGCATTGTTAACTTAAAATAACTCTTAGAGCATGACAGTAATGCTTCTGATCGGCCAAAATGGCTTTTCAGTTAGGGTTATGTCGCCACCTGTTGGTTTGGGATGCTTTGACAGCATGCTTTGACAGAATTTTTAACTGTGAGTTGTTTTGTCAAGGCCAAGAAGAAAAAAATGGAGAACAAAAGTTAAGACTCCAGTTCATGTGATGTAGGTCTGCATGGAAATGTTCGCGGATGATAAGGAACTGAAATTTGTGCAATTTATGCGCTTGTATGTACATAGTCTTTGTTAGTCAGCCAATGTTCAGGTACTCCAGTGTTCTAATAATTTGTGCTGCCTTGTCTAGAAATGCTACCATTGCATGCATTGATAGGGTAGCATGAATTGATGAATTCTGCTATCATAAAATGCTAAATGGAAAATGTAGTATAACAGTGTAGTATAAAGTGGAGCATGTTTTATTATAAACGTTTATTTTAATTATAACATTTCTGGGGAAATTAGGGGGTAGCGTATTCTGATAGACAAATATCCCTATGAATCGGAGATATAAAATCATATAAAAACACAAATATTTCTTTCAAGCTTCTTTTATTGAAGTGTGGTTCAGTTTGGTTTTGCTTTCTGATACAATCATGGTAATTACAGTGAACAAGTTACAAAAAGACAGGGCAAAAAAAACAAACAAATCTTTAACATTCTAGTTTATTGTGTTACTGAACAAATCCGCTCTCTGAAAGCTGAGACTAAACATCTCACGAACCGGAACGGTGATCTAGAGTTATCCAGGCTGACTGGGGAGTGTTAAACTTTTACCTTACAGACATGATCAACTCTCTGTCCATACACACATACACACAGATATACACACCAGACTGGTGTTACTGTTTACACACATTTAATGACATTAAAAGCAAAGAAAGGTGAAAAAAAAAACTAAATCAATTCTGCAAGAAATACATTTCTAGTGGGTGTTTAAAAAAAACAGTGTAACCAGTTACACAGTTAAGAAGGGCCAAAGTCCAGCACCATTTATTAAAATGTATCTGTATTTTCATATGACTCTTACATAGAAAGCCTTATAAGTTCCCCTAAGTGGCTTCAAGGGTTAATATGTGAGAGTTTCTTCTCAAAATGTTATTTCCACTGGGAAAATTAGCCACATCGGCCAATCACTTATCAGGAAAATTAATACATCGTGGAGATACAGGTGAAGAACTTACAGTGCGGGGGATATTTAATTTTAGTGACTTGGTTGGAAACACCTTGTTGACCCTTAAGAATTCTTCCCAGATTTTGGCACTTAGCTGGTGACTTTAAGCAGACAAATGATCCGACTCTGCTGGACTCTGACCCTCCAGGACTTGAGACAACACCACTATATTAGTTCATAAAGGGTTTTTAGAGCATTTGATTAGCCTGGTTCGATGCATTTGTGTGAAAGTTTTACTGAACAAGTTTGAAGTCCTCTGACTTACACCATCCTTTTAAAGACAGACACTATACGCAAACTTTCCATACAAAACCGGTATTCTTTAGGAAGACCCTTATTGCAACAGATACCACACTAATCATGGAAGTACTGTACCACAGCCGTGAAGTTGCACGAGTACGGTCATAAATTGAGGATGGGGTGGAAAAAAAAAAACGTCTTTAAGTATTACATGCTTTCTCTTACAGACGGAAGCTCGGTGCTCGATGTTTAAATGTATTCCTTTGGCAGATCATTTAATCCAAGGCAGTGGCGGCTGGTGCAAGATTTTGGGGGGGCGCAAACTAAATTGAAATCAAACCTTTCATAATCGCCTGTAAATAGCCATAAGCTGCGATCACATGACTGCTGCGTAATTAGAAGATCAGGTCGATCTGGTCCAAGCTCTTTAACTTTTTTCGTCCGTTCGCCTTGCGAAGGGGTAATTTAGCAAAGAAATTACAGAATTTCCTCTCATCTTCAATCACTAATCAATACATTAACTAACAATCTGCTGAGCGTTAATAAGACTCGTTGAGAATGGTCCAATCACATGAGCCCAAATATTTAAAAACAATATTGATTCGCTATGAACAAAAGTGGGAGGGTTCGGGGCGCACAGTGCTCCGCCCCAAGGATGATTTGAAAAAATCCAATTAGAGCTTTTTTTTTATTGTAAATAAATTATATTAAGAAATACAGCAGAATATTACTAAAGGACTTTATTTCATCATTCAAATAAATAATTATTATGTTAAATAAGTATATGTTGAAGTAGCGTTCTTCTCTGCCCCAGCGCCCCTTACTGACCGGCCGCCACTGATCCAAGGTAAGTTACAGTACACGTGAGTCAAACCACAAACCCAAACCCTGAGCTGAGGTAAGGTTAGTGAAGGATTTAATACTGCACTCGTGACAACATGGAACTCAAACACAAACTTCCCTCAGTCTTCCCACCTTCCAACTTTAATTTAAACCCCTCTCTTTTCCTCTTTCCTTTTCTCTTTCCCTCACTCACTAGGAGTGGCCTTAGTAATCATAACTCCATATGTAAGACCCTAAAAAAATTGTATATGAGGAGCGTTCAAGTTAAATTTCTCGTGAAGGAATGCGTAAAAGTGATTGACATTTACAGAACCTTCGAGCACAGTACGCAGTAAAATGTGAACAGTGCAAACATGAATGATGATCACGGCCGAGGTGGCTCAGAGCCCACTGCAATCATTCCCGTGAGCATTCAGCGAGTTCAGTGGAACGCCTTGATCCTTGAAAATCGAGGGATAATTTATCACCAACTTGCGTAAGAGACGCGTCTGTCTGTGGGAACTGGACATACAAACAGTCACCAACACACACTTACACATTACCGGAAATTCAGCTGGGAGTTAATACCACAACCCCCTGACCTCGCTCCATGGCATTTCCACATTTTTGGGTCATTAAAGGAGTTCCTGGGAGGCAAGCGTCTCAGACATAAAGCAGGCAGTCCAATCTTGGCTCTGGCGTACTGGGAAAACTTTCTACCTTGATGGTGTCCAAGCACTAGTGAAACACCGGGATAAGTGCATTAGTGTAGAAAGGGATTATATAGAGAAATAATGGACGTTTTTACTCTCGTAACTGTTTTATTATTCTGCACACAAAAAAAAAGTCACGGGTTGACTTGAACGCCCCTCGTATAATAAATCTCTTGCATCCTTATACAAGCAGTTTTGCAGTTTGTTTGCAAGCCACAGTGACCTGATCATGATATTGTATCATGAACTGATTTACATTAAGCTACAATCCTGATGTCATGTTTTCTAATTATACAAAGCTGTACCAGCTACAGTTGTTATTTTAACGCGACACAAATGTACAGTATGTGACGTACATCGTTTTACAAGTAGACAAGTTTACAGTTGTTTTACAACGGAAAAAATATTAGCAAAAAAAAAAAAAACGTGTTTTTGTTATTGCTGTAAATTTGGAGAAAGTCTGTGCGGATTTAACCGGTTAAAATGGATGCACACAGTAAAATCCCGAGTGTTGATTGAACTTGAGTTCGACTGTATCTATTTAAACACTCTATTGTGTTAATTCAACACTGAGGATTTTGCTGTGTTTTTGCAAAACACTATATCTTCCGGCTATCCAATTCTAATGATATCATAAATAATATCGTGCTGAAATAAACACCTCGTGCATGCTTCCCGATTCGGAATTCCGAGTTATTCCATGGTGCAAATGGATTTCTTCCAACTTCCCGTTTCTCATCTAGTCATAAACACAGCGATCAGCTAGGCAGCTCCGGTTTTTGGCATTCGAACTAAAACCCCAGCGCAGTACATTATACACCACTCCTTTTAGATTTTCTTTATTCTAAACTATACAGTTGGCTATACAGTCATTCCATCCTGAGTGAATATAAGCGAGAACGTGAACGATGAGGAAACATGGGTGAACGGTACGACGACGACGACAACTCGTCTTGTCTGCACTTCGAGGCTGAGAGAATGACAATCACAGCTTTCTACTCGCTCACACACACACTCGCACACATTCTAATCAAAATAGATGCACTTTCCTATGTTAATACAAATTCCACAAATAACCAAAGAGCATTTGAACATTTATTTAGACATGTATGTACAGTATGTGTGTATATTCTCGCTACTTTAGCGATGAAACTAGCACTAGCATTGGAAGCAGCTGATTTATTAATTTTTTTAATGTTGCTTTTGTATTATTCTTATTGCATTTTAATGAAAAAGTGCCTTCATGCAGAATGCATAGCTTTAATGTGTTCTACTTTTTACTATTTACATTTTTTTTCTTTCTTTAAAGCACTGCTCCTAGTGAGACCTCGGCAGAGGACTGGATGGCGACGGGAAGGTGGCGATCATCTAAAACTCAACTCGATCGTCATCGGAAGCAGCTAGAAAGCAGCAGGAAGAGCAGCAGCAGCAGTGATGACAGTGGGATAGAGCGAATCTGATCTAAAATGTACATTTACATTTACATTACTGTAGTTCTCATACTCTGGACCACAAGAGGAATCAATCTCTTAGCAGCTCAAATACTGGCTTATTTAGTGAGGAAACGAAATTCTATAATTCTATAATACATATAGTTCAATTCTATACAGTAATATCAGAATTCATGACGTAACAAAAGATAATTTGGTCCTTTGTTGATCAGCTCGATGAAACCATGTGGGAAAAATTCTGCGCACCAGATGATCATTTAAGAAGGCATTTTACGCAGAATCTGTTTGTTTCATTTATAAGTATTCAATATATATTAAGTATGTAATATTAATATAATATAATATATTAATATGTATTAAATATATGAAGACATTCCCGTCTCTGCATGCATGGAGTTTGCATGTTCTGCCCGTGCTTGGTGGGTTTCCTCCGGGTACTCCGGTTTCCTCCCACAGTCCAAAGATATGCAGGTTAGGCTAATTGGCGTTCCCAAATTGCCCGTAATGTGTGTGTGTGTGTGTGTGTGTGTGTGTGTGTGTGCCCTGCGATGGATTGGCACCCTGTCCAGGGTGTACCCTTCCTCGTGCCCTAAGCCTCCTGGGATAGGCTCCAGGCCCCCGCGACCCCGAATAC
Organism: Clarias platycephalus; assembly: GCA_030068275.1. Lineage (NCBI taxonomy): Eukaryota > Metazoa > Chordata > Actinopteri > Siluriformes > Clariidae > Clarias > Clarias platycephalus. The sequence continues at coordinate 4,233,706 of JAQQZT010000008.1, forward strand.
AAGGATAAAGCGGTATAGAAGATGAGTGAGTGAGTGAGTGAGTGAGTGAGTGAGTATATAAAGACTTTTGGCCCACTCGGAGCCTCAATCATTAAATAGGGTATGAACAAATTTATTCCGAAACTTTCAAGAGTATGTACACAAGAATTGAAGCATTCATGAAAAGTCATCTAGTCATCTAAAGACATGTCCAATTCTAAAAAAAAAGAAGAAATAAAGGTTTCATTTGGAAAAAGAGATAAGAACTGACTATATAACTATTTGTACTTGCCACACTCTGAACGTTTTTCCACAAATAACTTGTGTCGAGTTGTTTCATGTTAATGACTTGAAAGAAAGCAGTTCAAAAGGAGTTCTCAAAACCTTTGTAAATCTGACAAGAATTTTGATCTTCAAGAAAGTGATAAATAAGACTCATTGTTTCAGTTTCTCGATATTTCAAGGGGTTTAATTATGAACAGCTTTCTTTCAGACCCAACAAAGGATCTAAGTGGGGTTTCGATGCAAACCACTCATTGTTCCATCTAACGAGCAACATGAAGCCTCCTGAACACCTACACCAAAAGAGTTTTCTTTAGCATAACTATAGGGTGGAGGAAAATTACCTATGGAAATATTAATATCTTATATAGAATTTTTAGTATCCCTGGAGTCATGATGAAAACAATCTCTAATGTCTAGTTACTTCTCACCCCACCCATGAACCAGAACCATGAACCAACCAATATTTTTTTAACAACCATTAGACCATTCATCTAAAGACTAAAAGATCTAAAGACCATTAGATTTTCACTCATCCCTAAAATCATATCACTTCTGCATGACCGAAAGACAGAAACCCACAATTTGTGTCCTTGTCAGTAAAATTAAGAATTCACAATTAACTGAAGATTCTCTACAAGTCTTCTAACTGAAGTCTAAATCTCCCTTCTAGTAGTATCCTGCACCAAGCATCTAGCACCTTTGTTTAATTGACCAGGAAGTCATAATTTGAATGGTATTACAAGCCTTTACAACTCCAATACAAGGACAGCACCTGAAATGAATGTGTGTAAAATGTGTTGAACTTTTCAATCTAGTGACCATAACTTCCACCAACATGCTCATGCACTGAGGCCAATTAATCTACCATCTTCAAGATTCTCAAGCTTGCAGATCATCATTGCAAGCTCTTTCTCCTTCACCATGATGATCTTCTCATACAAGGTATCCAGTGATATTCAAAGTTCATTATGGCCTATTTTGTTGTTGTTTTTTTTCCACTTTAGAATTATTCAAACCTCCATTCAAACAAATATTGGTCTCATTTCTACAAAATACTTTGCTCCAGAAATCTTTTTAGGTGCAGTTCTGTTCTTAAGTTCAGTCTTCATATAAATAATTTTCCTGGGAACATTGTCACAAATGCAGGTCTCTAGATATACCTCGAGTTTCAGTGCCATTTCTGTAAACATTATCCCATCTGGTTGTTTTCTGGTTAGGTAAATATACCTCAAGAACAAGTAGCAAATTGGTGGTGCTGGGATTTGAGCTCATAACCATGGAACTCATAACCATTGTATCAGAGGTCCAATGGCTTAATCACCAAGCTCCTGTACCACCACAACATTTTGCTTAATTTTTTTCCCACATGGTTTGTGCATTCTTATTTAGTTATCGACTGAAGATAAACTAGTGAACATACTTGAAGCTAAAATGTTTTAAAATGTTGGACTAATATTATTAAACTCATAATAAAAGCTTTTTTTGGTGCTGATCTTGGTGTGTCCATTACAAACAGTCTTAAATGTTAGAGAAAACTAAATTTTTTACCACAAATTATAATACTTTTAGGAAGTCACATCGCCAAATTATTCGCTTGGGAAATTATTTATATTCATTATTTTTTCTTCTGGATTGTAGCAGCATTTTCATTTTCTATTGTACGACATTCACAACAAATTCAGTGCAAAAAGCCAAAATACTACCGCAAAGATTAAAGTACAACTCCACCGTGAAATGCATTTTAACTAAGATTATATTCAAATACTCATTATTTGTTAAGTGGGAGTTTGGGTGGAGTTTTCCTTTAAACCCATTTTTAATCAGGCTGAACCCTAAACAGACCATCACTTACATTCATTTACATATTTAGTGGAAAAGTTAAAGAAGATGAAAAGAAATGACCAATATGACACGCAACATGAATTTAAATAAGCATTATAACTTTGCGAGCTTCAAAAGAGAGAGGAAATGATACTTCGACTTGAAACCATCCTGATAACTGGACAAAGTTGTGTGTGCATCTGTGTGTATGTGTGTGTATGCTTAGGTAGGCTTTTTTATTTTATTTTTTTTTATAATAATTGCTTGACCATGTATGCATATCAGATTCCAGCTTGATCTCAGATCCGAACACACAAACTCGCACGAAAAACATCAGTAACTAATCATAAGAAATTCCTCTCAGAGCTTCCACTCGTGCCTTGAGACTGGGAAAGGTTGCTTAAAAAAAAAAAAAATCAACTTTAGTAAAATCACGGCTTGTGTGCTTACAGTCAAGTCCAAAAGTCATTCAAATACATATATCAACATTCAGTTACATTTTTGCCAGGTATGTATTTTTTTAAAGAAACAGAATGATTAGGAGAAGTGAGAAGCGACGTTACGTCTGAAGCCCAAACTGTAAATTCAATAAGTTTAATTAAATTCACTTTTATTTTCGTGTTTATTTTACCATCTTCTAAAAATCTGGATATAGATTATGATCACTAATGAGCAAGCCAGAGGCGTCAGTGGCAAGGAAAAAATCTCCAAGACGACACAATGATGCAGGATTGTGCAATTAGTTCGCTTCATTTTCTATATCAGCAGCCGTGAAAGAAGTTTGTGCTGTTTCTGAATCATTTATGAAAGGAATCAGTAGTAAGAGGGCTCACTCTGTAACAATAAGGGGGAGTACAAATTTTTTGCAATGTAAATGCATGATAAAAGGTAAGCAAGTGAAAATATTTTGATTAGTTACATTTATCTACACTTTCTTAAAATAAGGTTACAACGAACCAAAATATGAGATTATTAAGCTTATTTCAAAAAAATTTAAGCAAAACATGTTTTCAGTTCTATTGCCAGATATTTTTTCTAGTTTTTTTTTTTTTTTTTTCAAAAAGCGAAATTATCGGCCACTAGAACAATAAATATTCGCTTACAGTTTTAAATTCAAATTCAAAGTTTATTTGTCACATACACAGTCAAATGCAGTGAAATGCTTTTTGCGACCACAGAGTCGCGACGGCAGCCACCTACAGCGCCATCAGCGTTTTAGTAACATTTAACTAGAAATAACCTTAATATTCTTAAATTTGGCTTGTTGTAAACTTTAATAAATTATAGATAGGTTTGGCTAAATTCAACAATGTCTAACTTGCTAAAATTTTTGCAGTGTGTGTGATTTCTCTGACAGTCTTAAAGTACTATTAATATTGTTGAAAAAAGGAATTATTCATGTTCAGTGCAGGATCATAAGGGATAATGGAATGAAACTTTTAGACTTAAACTTTTAAACTTTTAGACTTGACTATATGAAATGTTTGAGTAGAAACAGTGAGAGGAACCTTTTAACCCTGAGTCAAGATAAAACAGTTTTCCCGTACTCGTTTCACAGGGCAGGATTCGTAAAAGTTAACGTTTGGTTTTACTTTTGCCAAATCGGGAAGACATTCGAGATGATGTTTAGCCTTAATATGGGCATGACCAAGCTCACTCTCCATATTAGGGACAAAAAACGCTATTATTCTGTGTGCGGTATGGGAATGTGTATTTACGCTATATAACTATTTTCTTTTTTATTCTAAATATAATTTACAGAGATCAATTAAGAGATCATAAGTGCTAAGCACACTGAACAAAGCTCAAAGAGTGTTTAATCGATCCTGCTGTATATGCAAGCACTAATTATCGATGAAGGCAGTAATATAACAAATATAGATTTCTAAACCATTAACTTTCGTGAAACGTTTGAAATATATGTCCACCAAAACAGTTGTACTCAGGGTATGGTCAAATTACAACTTTTCTGGACTTTGAAAGCGGAAAGGGACGTAATCACAACCTTTACAGCGTATAAAAATAAAAAATACCACATTTCTGCAAATTATAGTTGACATCTACTTAGTAATTGGTAATCTGTAAAGAACTGTAATAGTAACAATCCCTAGGTGTCTTAAAGTCACTCTAAACATGTGAATCGTGGGAACGTTCAAGTAGTTAACCTGACGCCAGAGATAGCAGAGAAAGGTTATTACGAATAACAAAGCGCATTTCACTGTCGGAAATATGAAGGAAGGATGGACAAGAAAAAAGGTTTAGCTGACACAGGAAAAGTGGTGCATTTTGCAGCATGGTTTATATATATATATATATATTCTATAAAAGCACAATGATCCAATGCATACTTTACAGTATAACCCAGCATTAACTACTTAAAGAATTAAGTTAACTTAAATAATTCTTTTGATTTGTGTAAAGCTGCTTTGCGACAATGACAATTGTTAAAAGCGCTATACAAATAAAATTGAATTGAATTGAACTGAATTAAAGATATGCTTTTCAAATGGTCTTCACACATTTATTTATTCTAACTAAGAATAAACTACTAGCTTGCCATTAAAAGCATTCATCAAATAACACAATTAGACTCAAATATAATGTAGCAAATTTAAGTAGCTATGTATTCAGGGTTTGTAGAAAGGGTTATGCTGCAGAGGTTGTTTTTACATTCTTTTCATTCACACTCTGATGCTAATATGAACCATTGTTGAGGTGCCAAAATTTTTGCACACAACTATATGTAGGTTACCAGAAATAGATACTTTTTTTTTTTTTTTTTTTTTGTAAACATGTACTGTACATTAGTAAAATTCCATTTGTTGTTGTTGTTGTTGTTGTTGTTGTTCTGTATTGTCCATTTTGGGATCCTATCATCTTTTTTTTTTCCTTTTTTTTTTAAAGAAAAAAATAGATTTCCTAAATCCTGTATAACCCAAACACCTTTGACACACACACACAAGCCTGTTTTTTTTTTTTTTTTCCTTTCCGAAGGTTTCAGATTCCTGAGGCACTAACTTCAGCCAGCATTGCATTGTGGGACACAGCAAGCCTGAACCCTGCAAATGTTTCGCCAAAAAGCACCAGATTACTCCACTAACAGCAGGGGCAGAAAAAAAATAAACAAATGCACAAACTAAATTAAAAAATATAGGCATGTTCTATTATCATAACATAACCCGTTTGATCCATCCGAGTCATCGTTCCCTGTTTCTTTACAATTCGCTTACCTTGTGTGTCCCACCCCTTTTCCCAACCCCACGCCCCCCAAACCCAGTTTCTCTCTAGTTGTTATTCACCCGTCCCCTCCTCCTCGATTTCCGGCAGGTTCTTCTTCTCCTTCCGCAGCGTTTCGGTGAGAGGCCGAGCAGAACTGGGCGACTCCAAGTTCTTCGGCTCGTTCGTGTGATAGCTGCCTTTATATCTGTACAAGTAAATGTACATGCCGTACAGCATGAGGAAGAGCAGCATCAGAGACACGGTGACGATCACTGTGGAGACACAAACATCAATTATTTAAACAGTTACGATTTCTATAATTAAAAATTTATAGGAACTTGTAGATGCCAGACCCTTCAGATGTTCTGAGACTAATCATAGACTCACTTTAATTCAAGAATTTTAACAAAAATACCAGGTTGTTGATTTGGGGATCTTAGGATCAGGGTTTGAGTCCCGCCATAGGTGGGTTGCCACAGTAACCAGCCACTGCATGCAGTGCTAATCCCAAGCTCGGTTAGAAAAATGAGAGGGTTAGAGGCCCCCAAGTGGTAAAGCGCTTGCACTATCATCCTGGGATTGCGAGTTTGATTAGGGAGGCCTATAGAGAGCTGATTGGCCGAGCTCTGTCAGAGGGGTGGGGTGGGCACCTAGTGCTTTTACATCAATCTAAGCCAATCATGGTTGTCTTTGAGCTCATGAAGGAGCAGATAGTGCTGTCCTCCAAGTGTGTTATGCTGCTCACCGTGGTGCATGAGTGAGCAGTTCGAAAAGATGCGATCGGCTAGCGTCACGGTTCGAAGGAAACATGTGATAGTCTTCGGCCCTCCTTGACCGGTAGCAGTAGCCTTAATGGGGGAGTGCACTAATGGCAAAAATCTGAAAAAAAAAAAACTTCCCAAAAAGATCATTTAAAAAAATTAAAGGGTTTGGTCAGGAAGGGCGTCCGGCGAAAAAAAACCTGCGCAACATTTGTGCGCGGATTGGATGGTCCGCTGTGGCGACCCATTGTCACAGGTACAAAAGTAACTCAACAAACTAAAATAAAATAATACAATAAATATAATATTTTTACTAAATATATATAAAAATACAAAAATAATCTTAGATATTAGGACTATTTTTATTACTTGGATACGAATCCTTTGCATTAAAAGACTGCTTAGGGTTTGGACCCTGTGGACATCACCAAATGCTCCTTTTCCTCCTTTGAGCTGCTTTGCCTTTGCTTTACTGCAGCTGCCTTCGGTTTCTGCTTGTTCGAGTTCTTTTTGCCTTTAGTTTTGCAGTGTGCCGTACGTTTTGCAGCATTTGAATGAATTTGAGCAGGAAGTCGAGCTCTATACACTTCAGTATTGATCCTCCTACTTTTAGCCGCAGTCACATCATCAATAAACTCCAGTGAGCCAGTAATATTGGCAGCCATACAGTACATGCTTATGCTGTATCACTGGCTCCACTAGGTTTGATGATGATGATTATGAAAATGATGAAGAAGTGATGTGATGAAGAAGTGATGTGCTTTGAAGTTATCTAACAGGATATGGAATCAGGAATGATCAGGTTTTTTGAGGTTTTTCAATAAACTATAGTCTATCTGTTCTTGATTGGTTCCAAATGCATCCAGTTTGCATCTTGAGTAACTTTCTGTATTTCCAGGTGCATCTCGAACAATTAGAATCAAGCCTTTGTAAACTAGAGTAGTATTCATACAGTATAAATACCATGTATGTCTCAGTCTAGTTCGGTACAAAATTATGGAGAAAACGGATGACTTGACAGTTGTTCACAACATGATCAACGACACCCTCCACAAGGAGAATAAGCCACAGAATATAATCGCTAAAAGGGTTCGCTGCTCGCAGAGTGTATCAAAGCCTTTTCAACGAAATGTTGATTAGAAACCAAAAGTGTGGTATGAAAAGGTGCACAAGCAACAGGAATGACCGCAGCCTTAAGAAGAAAAGCCGATTCAATGACTTGGGCGAGCTTCACAAGGAGTAGAGCGAGGCTGGAGTCAGTGCATTAAGAGCCACCACACATGCATCTTCAGGAAATGGTTAAAACTGTTGCATTTTTAGTATGAAGCCATTCCTGAACCAGAGACAACCTCAGAAGAAAAACTGGACCATTGCTCAGTGTTCCAAAGTCCGCTTTTTAGATAAAAGTCAATTTTGCATTTCATTTCAGAGTCTGGAGGAAGAGTGAAGAGGTATAGAATTCTTCACCTGCATGAACACCTATTTGGTCTGCATATGTAAGTTCACCTGAACTACTACCAAATGCAACACTTGGAATCGAGACCTTTAGTCTCGTTAATTTGTCATGAAATATCTAAGAAACAGACCACAACTGGCCATCAAGCTGATTATCAGTCAGTTGTCCAATTACTATTAACACTGTAAAAATTTGTAGAACTGTACATCCTAAACGGTTAATAAATTTTTTAAACCCTACAACTTAAAGCTAAAAGTCTCCTTAAATAGCCTCCGAGTGGCGCAGTAGGTTAAAGCACTCGCCCTATCATCTGGGGATCGCAGGTTCGAACCCCGGGTGATGCT
>JAQQZT010000008.1:4241670-4253573 GCA_030068275.1 Clarias platycephalus
TAATGTGGGAGCCCCCTAGTGACGGGAGGGAATTGGACACGACTAGATTGGGGAGAAAATCGGGGGAAAAGAATTGGGCAGGACTAAATTTAAAAATTAAAAATAAATAAAATAAAATAAAAGTCTCCTTAAATATATATTAATTACTTTTTTAAAAAGCTATGATTGATGATGATGTACAGAAGCAAAAATACCGTTTGTTATTGTCCAATTACTTTTGGTCCTGACTGTACATCAAAATTCCATTGAAGAATTTATTTTATACATATGAATGTCACTTTCACACACTGATGAGAACAGCGAGGAAACTATTGTTTTGTATTTGATGTCTCTCATTACTGACATCTTTGCAATTTCAGGAAATGAGAGGTGAGAGGAGAACGAGAAACAAGAATGAGAGAGAAAAAAATCCAAACAGATTTTTTAACAGATAAAGTACAGTAGTATAACTGGGTGAATTATGAACATATGTATCTATGTGCTATATCAAGAAGGGCAGAGACATTTCAACAACCATACTGTACATACTGTATACTGTAATATATGAATAAACAGTAAACATTCTGGAACACTTACACGTCATCCAGGGTGGAGTCACGTCATCATGAATATAATAGAAAACTGAAAGAAAACAAAAATATAGATCTTGCTTAAAAATTGTGATTCTTGTGGAAATTAGCTGAACACAAAAAGTTAATGTAAACTGTAAAAATGTACAAAAAGTAAAAAAAAAAATTTCAAATGGATGTTCATTATGTATAATGAATACAGTATTTATAATCTTACACAATCCAGTGAACCAGGGGTCGTCCTCCCAAGGTACGTAGCCTAAGACAGGAGGGAACGCACCACAGTTCGACTCCACCACATAGCCCTGGGTGGTGACGGGTGGATTGGTGACGTTGGGTCGGAAATACGCCTTAAGTGGTGCAAAGATGTTATAGCGGACCCCTGATATGCATCCTACCAAACCTGGACTGTTGTGTCTCTGAATGTCATAGTCGATATCGCCAACCTCTGATCAAAAAATCAGCAGGAAGGATCATCATTAGGAGTGTAAATCATACCACACATTTTAATTAACACAATCAGTTAATTGTGAGTCAACAGAAAGAGGCTTTAAAGCAGCAATATGCAAACTTTTAACTAGAAACTGGAAATTCCAGAAGTTGCGCTGGTGTACTAAGAGATAATTATTGCAAGAACAACTTTCTACTCAAGAGTTCTCTCACTTTCCATATTGCACCTTTAATGATTAAATGTGATAGTGCTTTTAAAGAGCACAATATGACAAACAATCGTTATCTTACCCATAACACGTCCAAGAAATATACTCTTCGGTGAGTCAAATCTGGGAATCTCCCCGAGAGTTAATCTCTCCACCCATGGCTCCATGTAATCCACCTGAAAGACACCTACATTTTATCATACACGTATACGGATGCTACAGGCCTACTTTAAACTGACACATTTTTTAAATATTTGCGATGCACTATAAATCATACCTGGGTCCACACGGTGTAGTTGTGCCTGGTGATGTTGACAAAGTGAGGAAAGCCGTCAGCCAGGTTTCTGGTGGTCAACTGAAATTTGTGCGACAACAAACCCAGACGATACCTCAGAGAGAGGGTACCTGGACAGGAAATGACATTATCATTAGACATTATTCATTACCCATCAAAATGATAATTGGTTAAATGATTTTAAGAGCTTGTTGCACGGTATGATTTCAAGCCTGAATTAGTCCCATTTTACAACCGTAGTGGGACGCACCATGCATTCACACATTACAGGCAATTTGGAAACGCCAATTAGCTTAATATACCCGGACTACCCTGAGGCCCTGAAGGAAAACCTCCAAGCAGAGGGAGAACATGCCAACTCCATGGATACAGACCCCGAAATGGGGATCAAACCCAGACCTTGACGGTGTTGATCATAGTTTTTTGAATTTGGATAGGAGAGTGTGTACCATCTTTCTTGAGCAGCACAGCGATGTAGTCTTTGTGGAAGGAGCTGATGTAGAGCAGCACGGCCGGAGTCTGCTGAGTGCTGAAACTGAACTCGATGTCATCTGTGGTGGTGTTGTAGCCCAGTGTGAAGTTGTGCCAGTGCGGCTCAATCCAGAAGTTTGCCCACCAGGCATCCTCAGAAATGGGCTCTGTACGGATGTCGTAGCGCAGCCAAGCACCCACGTCAAAGAATGCTCCTATATCTGAGACCAGACAAGAGTTATACAAGTGAGTTTGTTCTTAGATGGGTTCCTCTGTGATGACAAGCTGTGGGAAAAAAGTGAAGGACTCACCTAATTGGCAGTAGTATCCATCGAAGGCTGTGTTGTTGCAGTCGCAGAAGTACGAGGCGTAGCCGTCGATGCACTGCCCTCCGTTTCTGCAGGGGATGGAGGCATTAAGACACGCTCCAGTGCAGTTCCTCCGAATCCCAGTTCGCTCGTCTACCTTCCCCTCCAGATCCACAGGGACACCGTTCATTCTCAGGCCACGCATGCAACCCAAGAAGGGCCTGAGAGTGTGATTTGCAGCACCTGCAAACATTGCATGAATCAAAATAAGTCTTCGGAGACCAAATGCCTGGAAACCATTTGAAATATCCTGACCACCTCTGCAGTACAACTAAATTACGTGCATTCGTACCTACGAGCAGGGGTTGAGTGAACTGCATAGTGATGTAGGTTTGGCCAGGGAACTTGTGAATAGCCGGAGGATAGAAGTCCACTTTGAGCCGTGCCATTTTGACATTAATCTCAGCCTCCACGTAGTGCCACTCATTATCGTTGAGAGGTTTGGTGGTGCGCAGGGTCACATTCCTAATCCCGTCACCTACCATGAAGATGAACAACACCTCGGTAGTGGCTGAAAGAAAAAGAATAAGAGATGAAGATTAAGAGCTGTGAATCTGTGCTATGTTTAGTACTCTCGGATATGAACCGCCTACAGATATGCATTTTTATATCATCATAATTATTTTTAATTGTTTTTCATATTTTAAACCTCACAGTTTAGCTCAACCCTGATGAAGTTGCGCAAATGGTCATCAGAGTTTTCCAGGAAAACCCCGTTGGTGCGATAGGTCCTAAAGTGGAAGGTGATGTCAGCACTTGTGCCAGGCTTAAAGGTGGGGAATGTCATATACGTGGGCTTGGTAATGGCTACCGTATTCCAGATGCTCCCTGTAAAAGCAAGACACGAGCACTAAATAGTCTTCTGAAATTCTACCAAAGCCATTTGAAATAATCTGGTAAGAAACATAAAACGTAATTATACACCAATTGTTACTCACTGTCTCCAGAACAACGCAGTGGTCCGAGGCTGAACTGAGCCACTGAGCCGGGGCGGATTGTGTCCCCGACTACAACTCTCCTGACAGGCAGATGGTCCCGGAACATCAAGTACCCCTTATCTGCATACCTGTTTAACAAACAAACCCGGGTAATTAGCATGTGAGATGACCAACAAGCCCTTGCAAAAGTACAACTATAATGCTGTTTTCCAAAATATGGCTATTATTGTTATTGTTCCAGGTTATTGTTCCAACACAGATCCATCATTCAGTCTTTCTCCCCCCATAGATTTCTGATGGCCAAAACAATGGGGGAAATGGTTTTGGTTAGCAAATGAGCTATTGTGTGCATATAAGAGTGTCAATATATGAGGACAGTGCATGGTGGCTTAGTGGTTAGCACTGTCGTTTGATTCCCACCTCGGAGGCTGTGTATGATTTGTTCATGCATGTTCTCCCCGTGCTTGATGGGTTTCCTCCGAATACTCTGGTTTCCTCCCACAGTCCAAAGACCTGCAGATTAAGCTAATTGGCGTTCCCAATGTATGAAGGACCGTGTGTACAGTATGTGTGTGTGCCCTGCGGTGGATTGGTAACCTGTCCACCTTGTGCGGTATAAAGGTTTAAGCACAGCTAAGAGCTTAAGAAGGCTTATTTAGGTTTTAGCAGTTAGCCATTAATGGCTAATGTGTAACCTAGCCTTTCTTAGCTGACTAATCTTGTCTTTTGTAGCACTTAATAATTCTGCCCAGAGGGATGGCGGAGCTGGGTGGAGCTGATTAGAGTTTTGATCAATGAGGTCACATGAGGGGGAAAATCTATTTGGCTTGTTTAAGACCCAACCAGAAGAAAAATGGAAAAAGGAAAAACAGCACACACACATACTGGATGTCTAAAATTACCTGCATATCTAAAATTGTGGATGCCGACCAATAATCGTGGATTCCGGTACAGTTCCGGATTCAGTTTAAACTTTTGATGTTTGTTTTTAATGCGATTAATGGTCTGGCACCTTCCTACTTTGGGGGACAGTAAGCTTTTATCACCAAAGTAGAGCCTTACGTTCTGCTAACCAAAACCTGCTAGTGGTCCCTTGGTCAAGGTGCAAACAATGGGCTGATCGCTCCTGTGCAGTGGCTGGTCCTAAACTCTGGAACACCATTCCACCTGAGTTACATAACAGTACGGACCTCCCTACGTTTAAAGCAAAACCAAAGACTCAGTTATTTAGAATTGCTTTAATATTTTATAATTTTATGTTTTTTCATAATTTTATTTTGTTTTATTTATTATTATTATTATTATTATTATTTTATTTTATTTATTTTTTTTCATTTCTATTTTTCATTTATTTATTTATAATGATGTGTTTTATTTTGTTTTTGTATTTTTATTTAAATTTTTATTGCCATTTTATTGTCATTTTTATTGCTGTGAAGCACTTTGGTTCAACTTGGGTTGCTGTAAAGTGCTATATAAATAAATGTTGATTGACTGATTGATTGATTGATTGAAAATTGAGAAGAAAAAAAAATTTTTTTTACATTAGCTTCCCTTAAATGGTGTGTAATCATAGCACAAGTGCTTTCCTTAATCTTCATCATGCATGTTTTGCTAATGTATGATGCTTCTTCTGTATTGTGACACTCACTTATTCATTCATATCATCATTCATGCCTCTACCTTATTCTGTCCCTCACCATTGCCGATAATCCGCATCACAGTTGCACCAGAACTTGGAGTCGGTGCAGGTTTGATTAATGGCACAGCCGCATTTCCCACTCTCGGCGAAAGACCCGCCCCAGTATTCATGACTCTGGTTATGCCGACCAATCCAAAAAGTGTAAGGCCTTCCATCTGAAACAGGACACGGGATGTTAGGAAGCAGAGTGGTACTAATGGAGCAGTATTTGATCTGCCCCATATGTTAAAATTCTTATCTAATTTGCTTTCTTAAAGTAACGCCAGCCGTTTTTTCACAATATTGATTTAAGAGTCTATATACAGTAGATGGCGCGTCATAGTATAATTTTGAACTACAGCACAAATTTGTTTGGTCGGTTACTATCACATTAGGAACATCAAACTTGTTCCTTGCAACAGTTACATAAATGTAATGCTTTAAAATAAATACTTGCTTTGTTGATGTATACATTTGGATACTTACATGGAGTGTTTAGAAGGCGGGACTTGTAACAAGAAAACTCGATCCACTGTTCGCAATATAGTGAGGTGTTGGCTAAAGCAGTGGCCTCATCCCATGAGGCGTTCACGTACTGGATATCCCCTATATAAGGCCGTTCCAAGCTGGAGCCGGTCACTTTGGTTCTCTCCAGACGGTCGTGCTCGATAATCGTCCAGGCTTTATTTACTGACGAACAAAAACGGAATTAAATGAGAAAGAATCCACATACTTCACATAGATATTAAATAAAGATAAGTCTGCTGAATCCACATTCCTTTTTTCATAAAGACATTTTAATAATGTGACCCACATTAAAATATTAAATAGTGCATGAAATGAAACAGATAAGCATTTGAAAAATGACTAAGCATGACTCCTTTGAATGGCGTGAGCAAACCGACACGTGTTTAGGCTTCGAGCACTTGATTTGACATCATTCCTTAATGGTGGTGTGCCGGAGTAGCACAATTGACAAAAACTTTCTTTCAATTGCTTCTTCAAGGGTTTTCCGCACAGACTACAATTATTAACTAAGTTTTAGGTGCAAGGTTCTTCGACGGTATTATGTTGCACCCCATGTAATGAGAATATTCAATATAACAACTATAAAAATACACATATGTGGGATTTAGTCTAAGTTTGCCTTGAAAGACTTTAACAAATGGGAATCCGATCTACTGTAATGCAAGTGATCTGATCCTAATGCTACTCCGTGGTCCACCCATCCTAAATTAAGACTACCTGCATCTCAGTTCTGACCCTTGTGTATTATTCATTCATCCATTTATCTTCAGCAACTGCTTTCTCCTTTACAAGGCCATGATGGATCTGGAGCCAATCCCAGAAACTCTGGCTTGAGCATGGTCCATCATAAAATATCTCACACCCTCATTCAGAACTAGAGTAAGTCATTTAGATTGGCACATTTGTAGGAGGAGGGAGAAAACCCAAAGGAAACCCACTGGGGAAACTTAGGCTGTAACCATAGTGCACAATCAACCATTGGACCCAAAAGCAGTGCTGCACATCAAGCTCTTAAAGCCAGTATTGCATTGTTCGATCTGTACACTTCATAGTCTAGCATTGTCCAGTTGATCTGACTCGATGTGACTAGTATTATGCCTCTGACAGCATGATAAACGGGAAAAAAAAGTGGTCTTACACTTCATCTTGCAGTAAACGGTGAAAGGTTTGAGTGGGCCGCTCAGGTCCGGGTCTATGGTGTAGTTGCCCGACCAGTACTTTCCGTTCAGTCTGTATGCCTCACACGACTCCCTATAGACGGCTGAGAACAGGAGGACATCATGAGGACAGACAAATGGAATACGAGAGCATTTTCATGTTTCGACTGTAACACTTACAGTTATGGCACACCTCCCCTTTGTAGCCGGTGCTGTTGCAAACACACAGGAAGTCATTCCAGGACTGAATACACCTGCCCTCGTGTTCACATGGGTTTGGAGAGCACCTGTAAAACACCAACTCGTAAATCAACCACTTTCGGCCCGGCTGACATGGCAGCGAGCTCGGGACAGAACGGAAAGTCGATGATTTATATCCGGAGCTGCAAATGTACCGAGGCTATATTTGCACATCGATGCTTTTAAGCAGCATGAAAACTGATATACAGTCCTTCGTAAGCCAGACCTGAGTAAGCCATGGTTCTCAGGTGAACAAAGGACGGTGGAGAGTTTTATTTTATTACTATGGAGCACAACAAGAAGAATTTCTGATTTATCTTTGTAACCTTTAAGAAAAAAAATTATAATAAGTGACCACTGCAATTTACTCCAGAAAATTTCTGGAATATCATCAAAGAGAAAGATGGATGGTCACAAACCATCGAGCGAAGCTGAGCTGTTTGCTTTTTTTGCTAAATGAGCGATATAAAATTACCCAACAGCAATGTGAAAAACACAATGGTGGCGAGCAAAAATGCATGAAAGCTGTAATCGCAAATTGGCGTTTTTCCACCAAACACTGATTTCTTACTGTTATTTAGCCAAAGCATTAACACAATATGTTCACAAATTATTTGCTGTTTGTTTTTGTTTTTTTTGACTCATTAAAGCTCTGCAAATACTGCATGATCTTGGGTTAGTTTGATGTGTTGTGATGATGTCATTTCCTTTAAATATGCACTCTAAATAACAAGTTTTATATTTTCAATTTAGGAGAAATATTGTCAGCAGATCACAAAAAAAAGAAAACTGTTCATCTCTCCAATCTATGCATCTGTACGGAAAAAAAACATAAGAAACTAATTATGCTGTATAATTTATATATCCAGGTGATTAATACAGTATGGATATAAAGTGAATTAATGAGGTGAGGATTACTTATATACTGTGCATTGTTGAATTTCCACAATCAGCACCACCACCACGTCAGTGACACTGTTATACTGAGAATGTGCCTCTAGAGATGTTCAGGAATGAGTCAGCTCAATTAGGCATGTTCAAATCAGCTGTGTGTGTGTGTGTGTGTGTGTGTGGATGTAGGCAAATGCTTTCGTTCTTGCAGTGGCATTTAATCAAGCTGCTTTCACGAAAAAAACGTCTTTTAACGTCTGCATGAACGGGTGTTCATGTGTGTGTGTGTGTGTGTGTGTAAGGATCGCAGCTGTTTGAATCACGCAGCATAAAAGGATGGATCTGCTACGCAGACATCTTGTATGTATTCAGTGTATCATTAGAAATAATTGTCCATATAAATAGCTCCATGAAGGAGACACACAGCTGCACAATACCATCAATAATATGCAGGGATGCTTACTGTACTGTATGTACTGTACGTTCACTGTATCGTTTCATTTTGTTTATTTAACAATGATTAAAAACTGTTTTGAAAACATTCAGTGTAATGTTTGGTTCACTAGAATATGTTCAATCGTGACTTAAAGAAGGAAAAGAATCACAGGGTCAAATTATCATTTAAGAAAAAAAACAACGATTTGCATTTTGGAAGCCAAATTAATCAACTGAAGTCAGATGAGCCTATTGGAGAGCCAGACGATATGACTCAACAAACAGTCAGAATGACCCTGTCTAAGATCCATACAGTACATATGAGTAATTTTATAGCTTATATAGTGTACATACAGAGTAAACGGAATTGATATAGTGACTTTTTCACCGGATTTAGGCAAATCAAGCAAATATGTAAGAGCCTTTGATTGCATAACTAGTGCAATGATTAATATGTTCCAGCTGGCAACAAACCTTTAATTATAACTGATGCATGGAGTAGGTTCTCATTTCTTAGACAATTTTATCAGAAGACATACCTATCCCGTAGTTATGGAAAAGATGTTACTGTTTTAAAAGGGAAAGATTTTTTGGGCTGAATCAAGCAAAGAAACCAACTTAGAGTATTTTTAGCTAAAATTACTGGAATATAGTTAATAACTGTCCAACACATTATTAAAACATAGAAAGATAGTGCTGAACCAAAAAATCATGAATGAACATCATCATCAGGGATTACTTAAACGCTTGGTGAAGTTGCCTAATAAAGAAAAAATGCACAGTATAAATCAAAGCTATGTTTAATAGTAAAAGTGAGAGCATTTCCACACAATGTGATGAGAACTCATAGGATTGGGCTTAACCTGCCGTGTGTCCATAAGAAAGCTACTTGTTAGTGAGACTCATCAGAAAAAAATACTTTGGTTTGCTAGGGAGCATAAAGACTGGACTTTAATATAACCTAATAAGTCCAGATTGACCCTATTTCAGAGGAATGTATGTGTCAGGGTAAGAAGGGAAGCACATGAAGCGATGCATCCATCATGCATAGTGGTCACTGTACAAGCCTCTGGAGGCAGTGTTATGATCTGGGTTTGCTTCAGGTGTTCAAATATAGGCTCAACAACATTATGTGGCAAAAAATAAAGTCAGCTGACGGCCTGAATGTACTACTAATTACTACTAATTTCACTTCTCTTCCTGCAAAGTCATCAACCTGTGTATTAGATTCTATATCGACACATTTTCTCAAGCAAATGGTACCAGCAATAACGGAACCCCTGTTAAAAATAGTTAACTCAGCAGTGGGTGTTTTCCAAACAAAAAGGCTTTTGTTAATTGATCTTAGTGCAGCTTTTGACACCATCGATCATAATATTCTCCTTCATACTTTAGGTTAGAAACTGTAGTAGGAAGGGAACAGCCCTCTCCTGGCTCAGATTTGACTATTTTTTTTACCTATTTGACTGATCGTTTTAAATAGGGACTATTCTGCATGTTCTCAATGGGAGTTTGGTGTTCCACAGGGTTCAGTTTTAGGTCCACTGTTATTTTCTTCTTACTTGCTTCCTCTAGTCAACATAATTAGTAAGGATGGTATTCATTTTTTTGTTATGCTGTTGACACACAATTATGCAGTATATCTCAGCAAAACCAGATAAGAAAAGCCAACTTAAAAAAGTTGAGCAATGTGTCAACGGCATAAGAGACTGGATGTTTGTTAACTTCCTTCTAATTAATCCTGAAAAAACAGAAGTTCTGGTACTTGGTCACCAAGTAGCTAGAAGTAAGATTTCTGATCTCACAGTATCTCTGGACGGCCTTTCTGTTCCATCAAGTGCAACAGTAAAAGACCTCATTGTGATTATAGACTCCAATCTGTCATTTGAAGCTCATGTAGATAATATTGCCAGGATAGCATTCTTTCATCACAGAAATATTGTCAAGATAAGAAATATATTGTCACTAAAACAATGCAGAAAAAATTTGTTCATGATTTCATCACCTCTAGATTGTACTATTGTAATGCCTTACTGTCTGGATATTAACTAAGTGCATAAACAACTTCCAGTTAGTCCAGTCACAGCAGCGAGAGACCTCACTCACCTCACAGAAGATATATGCACATCACCCCTATCTTATCCCCCCTATCATTGGCTCCCAGTGAAATTTCACATCGATTTTAAATGATCTCACGCCGCAGCATCTGAGTGAACTGCTAGTGTCTTATGATCCACTACACCTACTTTTATCAAAGGATGCAGGCTGCTTGTCAGCATTGTGTATTACGAAAACCACAGCAGGGGGCAGAGCTTTTTCTAACAAAGCCCAATGGAATAGCCTTACAATTAATGACCGGGACTCTGACACAGACTCTGTGTTTAAGTCTAGGCTAAAATCCTACTTATTTAAGCATTTGCCTTGAATCTGAGGGTCCTGGTGCCCCGCTGGACTCGTCTGACTCGTCCTGGTGCCCCGCTTCTGACTAAAGATCTTGTCGCATGGAGGCCCCATGTGGTCTACTTGGGATGCGTGTGGTGACTGGGGATGGTTCCACTTGACCATGAAGATGGTCCTGGCCTCAACTGGTGCAGCTGTTCTTTAAGGACTCGTGACAGCAGTCACTCAATAATTCAGGACTGGAATTTTCTACATTCTACCTGAGCCTCCAATAACGAACTGGACTCAATATTAACTTAAAGACATCAACTGTTATATTGAACTGTTATATTACAGCTGCCTTACACACATTGTGACTGCACAACAATTCTTGCTATCTGTTATCCGCCAAATGAGGATGGGTTCCGTGTTGACTCTGGTTCCTAACAAGGTTTCTCTGTATTGCCATCTTAAGGGAGCCAGGATATTTTCCTTGCCATCATCACCCTTGACTTGCGCATCAGGGAAAATTTGATCATTTTGATTAATACATATTTTCTCATACATTTTATACACATTTCTTCATTTTCTTTTGCCATGGCACGGGCATATTCCAGGATTCAAAATGTGAAATAAACTGGTCACCCTTATCCATATTGAAAATATTGGGATGAGCTGATGAAGCTGCTTGGCTCACCTGTCATCAATACGATAAAAAGATCTCATACAAGAACAGACTTGGAGCTCTTTAGTGTTTACACAGAATATAAATGTGTTTTGTCCTAAAGGTGTTGCTTCTGACTGATGGATGCTATTACTTTCATTATTATTGCTCTCTGAAGTGAACCAGCACCTCTGCCAGCAGCTTTCAAAAACACATAGCTGAAAGTACATTGTTCAGATACTTCTCAGTCTGCATATATTTTATTGTCAATTTTGTTGAAAAAATATCCCACCAGGTAGGGATTGCACACACACACAAACCTGTCAGTGATAGCGCATGTCCCCAGAAGTAGTTCCGTGTATCGGCCCCATTTCCTCTGCAGCATCACGTCTATGTCCACAGGCTCGTCATCGATGAAGATCTGCTGCATGCACCCGTGAAAGCGTGCCAGCTTGGTCACACAGCGTGCCGTATTGTTGGTCTTAGGACAGCCTGAGCCAAAATCAAGACCAGTCATTTGACTTATGCGCTGCTAGCTTATTTAAATATACACACTACCATTCAAAAGTTTGGGGTCACTTTCTAACTCCATGATGGTTCCTGATTTTTATTTCTTTCTACATTGTAA
>JAQQZT010000008.1:4258869-4269531 GCA_030068275.1 Clarias platycephalus
TATTCATGTTTGTGGCTGTAATGTGACAAAATGTGGAAAAGTTCAAGGGGGTCGAATACTTTTGCAAGCCACTGTAGATGGAGAAGTAGACAAAAGAGGATGAATTGATGGACTGGCGAAAAACAGGCAAATTGATAGAGGAGTAAGAGGATATGTATAGAGATGTATAAATGGACAGGTAGGTAAGTGAGGATGGATGGATGGATAGATGGAGACTAAACAGGCAAATGGGTAATGAATACATGAAAAGGTGGATAAATATGGATGGATGGTTGGATGGATGGTTGGATGGATGGATGGATGAATGGATGGATGGATGGATGGATGGATGGATATTTTGTTGCACAGTGCAGGAGAACATTTAACTTCATGAGGTAGATTCCCTGGGGGATGAAACTGTTCCTGTGCTTGAATGTCCTGGTGCTCTGTAGCGCTGACCAATCAGCAAAAGTTCAAGAAGGAGATGACTTGAATGTGAGGGGTTCAAAGTGATATTATGACCCTTTTTTTCTCTCTGGTTACATACAGTTCTTAAAGGGTGGGCAGGGGAGCACCGATACTCCTTTCACCAGTGCAAACCATCCTTTGTAACCTTCTGATGTCTGATTTTGTAGCTGAGCCAAACCAGACAGTTATTGAAGTGCACTGGACAGATTCAATGATGGCAAATATAACCTCCATTGGCCTTTTTAACAATGGAGTCAATGTTATTGTCCCACTTCAGGTCCTGAGGAATGGTGGTGCCCAGGAACTGGAACGACTCCACTGCTGCCACAGTCCTGTTCATAATGGTGAGTGGAGGATGTGCAAGCAGTTTCTCCTGAAGTGCACAATCATCAAAAATTTTTCAGCATGTTCAACTCCAGGTTGTTGTGCATGCACCAGATAGCCAGCTGCTCAACCTTGCGTCTATATGCAGACTCGTCACCATCCTGGATGAGGCCGATGACTGTAGTGTTGTCCACAAATTTCAGGAGCTTGACAGTGGGGTCTGAAGAGTTGCAGTTATTGTTATAGCAGGAGAAGGGCAGTGGGAAATGAACACATCCCTGGGGCCAGCAGTGTTGATAGTGTGGCTGTTTGAAGTTGTTGCCTTTCTGTCAGAAAGCTGGTGATCCACTGACAGATAGAGAACAAAGAGCTGAGTTAGTTTTGTCCATTCTTTGCACAAGTCCCTGACTTGTCTAGATGTTGCCGGATGAAGTGCAGTCCCATGTTGACTGCATCATCCAGAGACCTGTTTGCTCTATAAGCAAACTGCAGGGGGTCCAGTAAGGGTCCAGTTATGTCCTTCAGATAGACTGAATAAGATGATCATTACTTATTACATTATTTGTTAAAAATTTTCACAAATGTTCATTTGTAATTTACTGTTGCTTGCAGTAGATTGTCTTGCACAAATGCTTTTGATGATGTTGGACTATTTGCTGGTTAGGTTGCCTGAGCTGCATTAGCTGCACTGCTCTGTAATGCTGACTGAATGCTAATGCTTTTCCCTTTACTGGACAGTAATGGAGGAAGATAAATCCAGACAGGCTGTGGCACACCCTTCTTAGGATTCAAGCTGTACGTGATGAAATGTTGCTATTACCACATCAAGTAAATGACCTACTTTTTGTCATAACATGTGCTGAAATGAATCTAACTTCTATCACAAATCACTCCTCACCTCACGCAGGAACCCTAGTAAGTTTGTCTAAGGCAGTCAAATTCCCATTTTCATTTCAACCCATTTTCATCCATCTGTATTACAGACAATAATGTTAACACCCAAATGTCCTGCCCTTGCCTGTATTACAGTACAGGAGGCTGTGTACAGTATCTGTGTGCAGTAATTTAGGAACTGTCCCTTTTGCCTTTTCTGTGGGGTACAATCCTCTCCTAACTTACTGTATATAAATCCCTGTTTCAATTAGAAGCAGCAACAATTCAACCTAATCTAAGCAGACGCGTCTGATAAACTCAACCCTCATTTCCATCACTCCACAGTACTCGTTTATTATGTATGAATAAGCAGCATAATATCTGATTAGCAGCCCTTATTCTCAATATGGTAGAGAATTTAAATAAAGAGATAAAGGAAGACCAACTGACTAAAACAGACAACGGAATTGATTAAATAAAGGGATAGGCAGAAGAAGGCTTAAGGTGCTGGATGGATGGATGGATGGATGGATGGATGGATGGATGGATGGATGGGCAGGTGAGTGACTGGATGGATGGATGGTTGAATGGTTCGATTCATGGATGAACGGAAAGGAATCAAATAGAAAAATGAGCTGACAGATGGAGACATGGATGAGTGGATGGTTTGATATTTTGATGTAAAAATTGACAGACAAACTGTAAATGAAGAGGGAATAAGTCATTAGAGTAAGAAATTTTGGATGGATGGATGGATGGATGGATGGATGGATGGGTGGATGGGTGGATGGATGGTACATAGCAAAGTATAAACAGGTGGTGAAAAGTGGATGGACAAATAAATGAATAAATAAATGGATGGATGGATGGATGGATGGATGGATGGATGGATGGATGGATGGATGGATGGATCAAACAAAAATGGCTGACAGATGGAGTCATGGATGGGTGGACAGGTTCTGGCTGGTAAGATGGATAAGATAAAACGTATTAATATATAAAAACGATTGATGAATAAAATGATTTACTAACTATCAAAGAGGAAATAAGTAATAGGTAAAAGTAATGGATGAATGGATGGATGGATGGATGGATGGATTTCTGGGAAAAATTATGTCTGACTAGACACGTGGATATATGATGGATGTTGGGACACATGTTGCGGACTGAATAAGGATAAACAGACAAATGGATGGAATGTATGTAAGAAGCATCTTGGATATAAACGGAATAGATTGACAAATGGATGGACAGTTGGAGAAGTAAATATATGGTTCCAGAGTGTATAAATAGGTTAAATGTCGATGGATGGATGGATGGATGGATGGATGGATGGATGGATGGATGGATGGATGGATGGATGGATGGATGGATGAAAAATTAATTAGTAACATTGCTCCAGAAACAATGTGCTTCATACAACATACATTAACAACATAAATTAACAAAACGAACTTGCTAACTAAGAAACCCAATTAACTGACTAGCTGAGACAAGACAGATTGACATTTTTAAATTAACAGAAAACCATCCTATCCTAAGTCCTATACTAAAGAGACAACATCAAATGCATGTGCAAATGTGCAAACGAGCAACAAAGTGACAACATGACAACATGAAACACTTCAATACTTTGGTAATGAGGTAATGAGTTGAGGTAGTGGGAGGAGAAACAGTAACCATTCCTTGTAAGTAGCAGTAAAATCAGTAGCATGGATGGATAGATGGATGGATAGATGAATCCAATCTATAAAAAACTCAATGAATGGAATGACCAACAGTAAATGGAACAAGCATACTTATAAACAGCTGCTCTCTGTACATAAAATAACTACACCTAATACCCCTGATGCATGTCTGTGTCATTATAATAATATAACAATGACAGAGGCCTGAGAGGCCAGAGTTTGTCCTTCAGCAGCAGTCTGAAAGGACAGCAGTGTGTGTGTGTGCATCCCTTTGCCGCTGAATCACAGCTGATCCATGGTAACCAATTCTTCACGCTGTTGACTTACTGTTGTATTAAACTGAATCAATTATTTATGGGGAGTGTGTCCTCAGGAATCATCTCAGCATCATTAATTAAACCTGAAAAATGGAATAACTCTTGTGACCTTGTGAATATTAATATGCATCTTTTATCCTACATTGCTTACAAGGCAGAATCGTTTCTCAGGTCTTTCTCAGGGGTCCAACTGGCTTTTTGAAGGCTATAGATTTTAATTGATAATCTTTCATTTACTCAGTATCACAGTTTAGAATCTACAGCTGATATCAGGAGTGTTAGGACTTGCTAGTTCCAGCCACGCTAGTTCCCATTACGTAGGCGTGAAATCACACAGCATTTTTGTATAACACTATTTATGTCACAGTGTTGTTGAATTCTTGGTTAAGATTGGTATAAGTGTGATCTATATCAGCGGATCTGGCAGCAAGACAAATTACAGATGTATGTTATATTGAGGTGCTCATTTTAGAATATAATTCTTATAACACATACAGTATAGACTACAGATTAAAAATTTGTAATTGTTGATATGGGTGGATGGTTGGATGAAAAGACAAATAGATGGATTTATGGTGGGACAGATAGATGGATGGAGGGATGGATGGCCTTAAGAAGAGACAGACAGATGGTTGGATGGCTTTATGGGTAGATGATGCATCAGTGACTTTATGGATGGATGGATGGATGGATGGATCGATGGATGGATGGACCAATTTATGGCTTTATGAAGGGACAGATAGATGGGTGGGTGGATGCCTCAGTGACTTCATGGACGACTTTATGGACAGATGGATGGATGGATGGATGCATGGTTGAATGGATGGATAGATAGATGGCTTTATGGAGGGACAGAGAGATGGAGAGTTGAATGGTTTTATGGGTGGATGAATGTACAGTATGGCTAACTTTATGGATGGATGGAAGGATGGATGGATGAACTGTTGGATGACTTAATGAAGGGACAAATAGATGGTTGAATGGTTGGATGGCTTTATGGGTGGATGGATGCATGGATGACTTAATGGACGACTTTATGGATGGATGGATGATGGATTAATGGATAGATGGATGGAAGCTTTTATAAATGGGTGGCTAATAGAATGGATTGTTTTATCGATGAATGAATGGATGGCTTTATGGATGGCTGGATGAACTGGATGGATGATAGGTTTATGGATGGATGAATGGATGGATGGATGGATGGATGGATGGATGGATGGATGGATAGGCATATGGATGGATGAATGAATGGATGGATGGCTCAAGGACTTTATGAATGGGTAGCTTTATGGATGGCTGGATGAATCGATAGTCTATTTAAAATGCACATGAAAAAAGAAGGAGTAACTTGATCTGTCTGTAAGCATATTAGCTATCATGCTATGCAAACCAATATGTATGGCACACACACACACACACATATTGCATACTAAAAGAAAGCTCCCCCACTTTCTCCCTTTCTCTGCCTCTCCTAGTTCACAGAAGGGCATCGTCTTTCTTTCATCTTCTAAAATTATTCACCCTCCCATCCTCCCTGCCTCCCTGTCTTATCTCATTCCCTCCCTGTGTGTGTGTGTGTGTGTGTGTGTGTGTGTGTGTGTGTGTGTGTGTGTGTGTGTGTGCGCGCGCATGTGTCCTGCCTTCATGATTTCTTCGGCTCTCACAGTCAAAGCCAAGGGGATTGGATAACAGCTGGTGTGAAGGAGAATCCTGCATCCTACACTGTGCTGACAGAGCATGTGCAAGCTCACACATACCACACACACACACACACACAGGCACACACCCTCACTGTTCCAGGCTGATGCAGCACTTTTGCTCTTTGAGTGTGCGTCTGCATAGCACATTAGCTTCCTCACATGCACTCATAGAAGAGCTTCTTTAAGGCGAGCGTGCTTATCCCTGGCAGGATGTAAGAGGTGTATGGTTTCTTTGGAAACCTCACATGGGTGAGCCAGGTTAGCAGTTGCATCAGGATTTGATGCAGATTTTTTTCTGGGACATGATTATGAATAATTCAGAGGGGCATCAGCCAGAAGGAAGCGTACTGTATAGGAAGACAAAAATGGCTCTATCTATGGATATATATAAATATCACTTTCGACACAGGTGCACAGACACACAGGTCATGATTCTCCACCATTCTTCGGATGTATTCACATTGTCACAGCCTGCTTAGGTCTTTATCTCTCAGAAACACCATACACACACAAACAGACCAGAACACAAACACATCCCTAATTCCCACCACGGCTCAACACCTCTCTTCCCTCTGACGGAGCGTATAATAGATGCAGCTCTGTTACCAACAAACACACCATTATCCATGTTGGTTCTGGTAAGGTTTTTTATATATATAGCATGGAGGGATTTGACCACAACTGATGAAAACCATAACATAAAAGGCAGAAAGCATTAAATGGCATGACATTTGATAAAAGGTAGACTAATACGTAGCCATCATCATCATCACACCCATTTAGTTCCCATTTTAGCCTTCACTCTTCCAGAAAGGCTTTGCACTAAATCTTGGATCGTGGCTGTGGGGATTTATGATCATTCAGCTACAAGACCATTACTGCGCCCAGGCACTAAAGTTGGGATGTCGAGGAGACTCGGGTTCCAGTTCATCCCAAAGATCTTCAGTAGGGTTGAGGTCTCCAAACCTATTGCTTAGCTATTACAGTAGATGTTGCTTAGATGAGTCACAATGTTGGCACATGAACCAAGGAGAATAAATGTAGCAGAAATTATGATAATGCTGAGTAGGAAACTATATTATACTGCAAAATCTTGAAAAGTTTATAGTTACTCCATTGTAGGAACATTATCATACTGTAATAGTGTGATAATTGGTGGAGTGTTGGATGCAGGGACGCCCCAATATTGGGTTTAAACACATGACACTCAGCCAGAATGGAAGAACTTGCAACAATGCAATGATGTAATGGAATAAGATACTCGAATGAAATAGGTCATGTGTTCTGTACAAATTACTATTTTTTTTATTTTATTCATTGAGCTCGCTTTGTGTTCTAGCGCATTGTAATGTTGGATCAGGTTAGGGATCAGGACTAGCTCAGTGGTTAAGTCATTGGACTATGGTTTGGAAGGTCGCAGGTTCAAACCACATGACCGTCAAGTTACCACTGTTGGGCCCTTAAGCAAAGCCCTTAACCCTCAACTGCTCAGATGTAGTGTATGTTATATCTAAGAGATAAAACCCAAAATGTATGTAATTCAAATACTAAATCTATGAAACCTAATCTGTGAGTGCATATCATCCCTCCACAATGGATTTATTCATTTGGCATCTTGTTACCGGCGGCACGGTGGCATAGTGGTTAGCACTATCGCCTCGCACCTCCAGGGATTCTTGCTTTGGGGTCTGTGGGTATGGAGTTTGCATGTTCTCCCCATGCTTGATGGGTTTCCTCCGGGTACTCCGGTTTCCTCCCACAGTCCAAAGACGTGCAGGTTAGGTTAATCGGTGTTCCCAAATTGCCTGTAGTTGTGTGACTGCGCATGTGAATGTCCTACCATGGACTTACAATAGTAATCACCATTGGCCTCCACAGTCCCTAGTTGGACTACAGAGGATCCTGGATGGATGGATTTCATTTCTGGTTTCCTATTTCCACTGAACAACACTCTCAAACGTTAGCAACTGATAATCCTGAAACGATGGCCTTTCTATTTTTGGACTGAGGCTAAGAAATTAATAAGGATGATAAGCTTTAGTTAAGCTTCATGCAGAACATAAACCTAAAACATCAAATATTTGTTTTCAAAGATATGTCTTAGATCAATCACAATATCAGTCCTGTGAACATCAGCAGTTGCATATAATTATGATTATTATTATGATCTGGAGTGATGTAGCTGAGGCTGAGGAACTGTCAGAACCAGGATTGACATGGCACGTTGACAGTGCTGCCATTTCTACATATCTGTGTTTTCTACATATAGGTGTTTTTTATGGTCTCCAGGGGCAAAATAAAAGGGTTTTACAACAGGACAATTTAAGCCACACATATATATGCGGTATGTACTGTATGGATATTTGAAGCGCTATACAGATACAGTATATGCTGCAAAACCTCCAGGCCGAATCTACCAGATTTCCCCCCAAGGTCATTAGACTTCAAAACACAGCTCCAGATGTCCATTTCTTTCATCTCATTTCACTCCATTAGATGATCTACGCAACCCAAAAAATTTAACTCAACATACATACTGTAAGTCACTTTATGCTCACATTTTGCTGTCCAGGACTATTTACTCTTTACAACATTTTGTATCCAGGAATCCCTTTAATTGTAAATGCTTTTCATAAACCCACCTCTACTTAAATTTTACTACTTATTAGAGCCATATTGACCGGATATCCTGCCATAGTCACAGAAATGGGAATAAATACAACGGCCACCACTGGCCTCCACGATCCCTAGGTGGACTATAGAGGTTCCTGGATGGATGGATGGATAGCTGGATGGATTAGAGCCATATCGCTTCTTATTACTGAACTTTCCACTTACAGGACACATTAGGTCCAAGCTGATCTTATTTACAGGCTGACTAGTTTTTGCCTCGTTCAGTTTGAATGATCAGCTAGACAGGCAAACAGCTATAAGAAATCAATGATAATTATATTAACCCTGAACAAGTGGTGCTGTACACTGTTCAAATATTGCTGTGCAATAGAGTTTGTTATGTAGATGTTCATTATGTTTCTGATATAGTCTATAGTTGAGAATCCAGATTAATCTAAAGCCAACATGACTCTTTCATGTATAATGTTTAATATATTTAAGATTATTTATATTTCTGAAGTTCAGGTTGAGGAAAAGAGAAGAGTTATAAACAAAATTTCAACAACATAGTGAATAGACATTATTTCAGTATTCATTCAAAATAAAATGAAGGATATTTATGAGAACAAAAAAACCTTAGCACTGTCTGGTTTTCATTCCTGGGTTGGGTGTTTGAATCTCGGCTGTAAACTGTGTGCATGTTCCCGCTCTTTGTATAGTGTTTCCTCCAGGTTTCCACAGACATGCATTGTAGGCTCAATGACATTTAAAAATTACTCATTGTGTATGATTTGCGTGTGTGTGGGTGCGTGTGTGGTGGCACGGTGGCTTGGTGGTTAGCACTGTTGCCTTGCACCTCCAGCGTGCGGGTTCGATTCCTGCCTCGGGGTCTGTGTGTATGAAGTTTGCATGTTCTCCCGGTGCTTGGTGGGTTTCCTCTGGGTACTCCGATTTCCTCCCACAGTCCAAAGACAGGCAGATTAGGCTAATTTGGTAATCACGAATTAGTGTGTGTATGAGCGTGTGTTTGGGCTCTGCAATGGATTTGCACCCCACGTCCCCGAGGGTGTACCCCGCCTTGTGCCCTACTGTAAGTCTACTGGGATACTGTAGGCTCCAGCCCCCTGCAATCCTGAACACAGGATTAAGCGGATTAGACGCTGAGTGAGTGATGCCGCGTGATTGGAGTTTGTTTACAACAGCCATGAAAATGAGAATAAATATAATGGTCCCTATTTGGACTACAGAGGTTCCTAGATGGATGGATGGAAGGGTTGTTTGTGTGTGTGTGTGTGTGTGTAATGCAATGGGTTGGCATCGCACCCAGGGTGTTTCCAGGTCTTGTGATAGGCGTTTTGAAAATGTGAATGAATGAGCGACAGTAAATGACATTCTGACATTGACCAGGCACTGCTGAGATGTATGTCATAACGCCACTCCCCTACACACCTCACACTAACACACACACGCACTTAAAAAATGACACTGCCATCATGATGTCAGTGCTAAATTACAGCTATCTGCACCCTTTCGAGCATTACTGTGCATGCAAAGTTTGCAGTGAGCATATCCCTCTGCATTGCACGTCATGCACACGCACGAGCGGACAGGGGACAGGTGATGCCGCGCGCTCGGCGTTAACACGCAATTATATATTTTTTATTATAAAGCTAAAAAAAAAAAAAAATGAAACGGACCATATTTGTGATTTTTTTTAGGGCTGGAGATAGCTGTTTATTTGTTTGCATGAACGGCAGAGATGCACAGAGTCCTTCCTGGTGTAGGATGCGCTCTGAGGAAAGTTGCGTGCGGGCGCGAGGAAGCACCGCAATGCAGAAAAGAGCACCGCGCGCGCCCCACCGCAGGACAGTTCTCTCTCGCGCGCTCTCTCTCTCTCTCTCTCTCTCTCTATACTTTTCAGCAAAACCATTATCATATATTAAAAATGAAAGACATTAACTTTTTTTTTTTTTGCATTAATGAAAATGAATATTCCACTTTATGTATTTATATATATATATATATATATATATTCACACTGTAATTCTTGTCAAGCATTTTTTTTTCCCCCAAGCATCTTCGTCTCCTCTAAGCCGTGCACCGCGTTTAGGAAGCTTTAAGGTAAATCTTACGTGCTGAGCAGCGATGCAGCGCGACTAACAGCAGAAGGCCAGGAAGGACGAACCGCAGGTTTCTGAGCTCCATCATCATCATCTTCTTCTTCTTCCTCTCCTGCTGCACCGGGGCTCGGGTTCCCCGCCGATCAGATCATCAGTGTGTCCACACCTCCCCGGGGGGATGATATCGGGGGCCGGAGCGGGGGTCGGGTCTCTACACGCCGCTCCGCGTTCTCGGGAAGTTAGTTCACCTCGCGCTGCTCCAGGTGCTGCGCCGGCCGGCCGCGTGCACGCTGCTGATGCTGCGACTTAGCGGGAGCGCGCGCACAGTCACACTGTAATACAGTACACTGTTCAGTGTAACACCAGGGCTGGGAAAGTGGAGAGAACCGAGCAGAGCTCAGAGCTGGGTGTTAACACTCAGAATAAAATCATGTGCATCTGTTTATTCATCTGTCTGTCTGTCTGTCTGTCTGTGTGCTGAATTAACTGTTAGTCTTCAGTTACAGTTTTTCTCAGTCGCTTTGGTGCTTTTCTCACATCACTATTAACATTTGCACAGCAGTTCGTGTATTTCTCA
>JAQQZT010000008.1:4301937-4313310 GCA_030068275.1 Clarias platycephalus
ACACACACACACACACACACACACACACACACACACACACACACACACACACACACACACACACACACACAAAACCCTCCATAAAATTCTTGAATAACAATTCAAAATTGTATAATGATAATAATAAAAATAATATTTTGAAGGCGTCTAGACCCTACAGCAGACTAGACTATAAACACTAAGATTCTAAAGTTGTTGTTAGTCTTTCGGCTGCTCCCGTTGAGGGGTCGCCACAGCGGATCCGCACAATAACTTGGCACAGGTTTTACGCCGGATGCCCTTCCTGATGCAACCCTCCTATTTTACCTGGGTTTGGGATTGGCACTGCACTATGGCAGGGGTTTGGGCACTGGTTGGAAATCGAACCCGGGCCTTACGCATGGTAGGCGGGAAACCTACCACTGAGCCACCAATGCCTCTACAAAGGTTCACAAATTAAATAATGTAGTTCTAGAACATATACAGTGTATAAAATATACCAGGCCAAATGTTACACCTCTAGATTATCTCTGGAATGTCGCATTAGATTTCTTTACCCGCTGGTGAAACACTTTTTCAGACTAGCAGGAACCTAAACAGGAAGTGGCTGTTTGCGCTGCCACTTAGCAGCAATCAGTGCATTTCCTCCACCTGCGGAATTCAGTAACTAACGCTAGGACTAAAATTAGCTCGGTCCGAATTATACAGAGTCATGTGCAAATATATTGGCACCCTCAACTCTATGACTACAATTTAAGTTGTCAGAAGTGTGTATGTGTTTTTTTTTTTTTTTTTTTTCCCCCCAGGGGGAGTAAATCAATTTAGCATCCGTACATTCACGAATTTGGTTTGGTTTAAGAGGGAAAAAAACCCTGAAACTGATGACATTCAAGAGTTTCAGGCAATGTTTCCTGAAAACGTGATACTACAGTAAACATTGTTAAATTAAAAGTATTGAATGTAAATAAGAACATTTATGAATACATTTAGTTAAACACATAAGCTTGATCCTTTATGAATAACAATAATTTAAACACAAACAGGTTTCCAAAATAAGGCATTATTTATTTATATATTAAGTGTGATATTCTTAGAATATATTTATACACGTGTTGATGACTGTAAGCTGCAAACAGATATCCAGAAAATATCCTCAGTTCACCTACTTCACAAGAAAGATGTAAACAATAAAGGAGAAGTGCAACATGAAAAAGGAACGACGTGCCTTTAACTGAAATGAGAACGTGAATTAGCATAAATTAACTATACATTTCTATTGATAAAATGTGTGATACTGGATTTCAAAAGACTTCTTTTTCAGGGATTTGATTTTTTTTTCTTCTGAAAACTATATGCTCGACAAAACACCATAAGAGACAAAAACGCAGAGAGGGAAATACTTCCATAGTAAGGGTTCAGTTGCTAGTGTGGGTCTTAATATATTGGTCTTCATTTTTTGCAAAATTTCCACACATTTTGTGTTAAATGATTATAATATAGTGTTTCCAAAAACAAAAAACTGCTTTGTGGTCCATGTTTACGTGTTTTCCAGGATCCCGTTATTCATGCCAACAGGAAGTGGCGTCGGATCGTCTTGAGTTCCGTCAGTTGTTCTCGTCCACTTGGCGCGAAAGTGCAGTGCGCCGTCTGGAATAAGAGTTTTGAAGTTGAATCGCCCCATGGCATGGCTAGCAATTCAAATCAAGCGAAGGCTAAAGCGACAGCTAATGCTAGTAAGCACATAGCAAAGCTTAGCCGTGCTTTATCTCTGTGGTCCAGAACGTAGAACAGAGTGATGTGTGGGTTAATGATGGATACATGGAGATGAAAAGAATAAAAATGGGCTACCTTTAGGACTTTAGAAGCGCTAAAATGCTCGGGGTCATGGGAAAGAGGTTACAGAGTCAGCATCGACTTTAGGGATCGTAGGCTTTCTGAGGAACGGGTGATGGATAAAAAACAAACAATTTTTTGAGCTTCCAGCATTCGACATGACAAAGAACATTACCTGTTTTTTCTCACTAATCTTATGAGGTCAAAAATTTGTCCAAAACAAAGGATTATTGATATTAAAAGATATTATTTTGTAAAAAAAAATTATTTAAAAAATCTGTCCCATCAATCACCGCTGGGGAAAAAAACAACGTAACAAAGTAAATCTGGGAAAGTAGTGTTTCAGGGAACATTTAATCTTAGTCAGCTAGATACTTTGCCTCATAGACCTTATCTCTAAGTAGAACCAACATGTTGCTAATAAATTAAATATTCGTTGTAGGTCCCTTTAGCTAGCATGCTGTGGCTTCCTGCTAACAGCTAAAATATTTCAAAGTGGAACCTCGGATTACGAGCATAATTCGTTCCGGAAGCGGGCTCGTATTCCAAAACACTCGTAAACCAAAGTCTTAGTGCTTGCAGAGTTTATGTGTAAGGCAAAGAGTGTGCGTGTTTGTGTGCATGTGTGTGTGTGTGTATTCACCCAGCAGGGGAGACGATTACCTACAATTCCGCAGCACAAGAGAGAGAAAAAACGTTGGCTCAGTTGTGATGACGTGACGCTCGGTGTCAAAACAAGAAGCGCATGCGTGATACATGATACTCGGTGCTCGTAAACCAAGACAATGCTCGTTTTTCAAGTCAAAATTTATTACAAATCTTTGCTCGTCTTGCGGAACACTCGTAAACCGCGTTACTCGTAATCCGAGGTTCCACTGTATTTATTTGTAAAAAAAAAAAATAATAATAATAATAATAATAATAAATATTAACCATTTATCATTTTCTTACCACTTTACAAAATGTGGAAAGGTTCAAGGGATTTCATGTGAGAAAGGGAAGACAGAGAGAGAGAGAGAGAGAGAGAGAGAGAGAGAATGCGAAATGAGGTGTGTGATAGCAGGATCTGCACCATGTGCAACATGCGACCGATGGGACTTGCGAGCCGCAGGAACGAGGGATGATGGATCTAGTGACAGGAGAGGAGTAGGGAAGAGAGGAGAGGTGAGGATAAAGATAGCGAAAGAGAGCCGATGACAGGAGGTGCGAGGAAAGGCAGCAGGCAGAGAGGGAAATGGAGAGGGGGTCAGAAGTTTAAGGAGGCTTGATTTCCCCCCCTCTATGCCCTCTCAGTGACATGCACCCCCTCCTTCCTCTTCCATCCCCCCATTCTTCCCTGCTTTTCCTTCTGCTGTTTCTTTCTCCGACTAGAGGACACTGATTTAGAAAGGTTCTACGATGCTTGATCGCTGTTATATTTACAGTCAGGTTAGAGGATTTCTATAAATCTATAAGCACACAGACGTCCGCAGTGTGCACGCAGGGTGTAGCTCACACACACACACACACACACACACACACACACACACACACACAGACGGCACTCTTGTCAGGACTTAGGTGGATTTGGAGCCTAAGCCTAGCCTGATCTCGCAGCATGTGTATTGTGCCTATAATCTAGATACACTGAGATTGTGAGAGAGGAAGAAAAAGAGAGAGAGAGAGAGAGAGAGAGAGAGAGAGAGAGAGAGAGAGCATGAATTAGAACAACAAACATTATCGTTCAGATTGTAACAGGAGAAAGTGTAATAGTATAAGTTATAGCAGAAAAGTGAAAGAAAGAAAGAAAGAAAGAAAGAAAGAAAGAAAGAAAGAAAGAAAGAAAGAACTGGATTGGAGAAAAGTAAAAATAGCATTGAGATTAAGAGAGCTGGCAAAAAGATTGAGAGAGAGAGAGAGAAAGAGAGATTAGAAAGGAAGTGATAGCAGGAGTCAAGAGGAGAAGAAGGGAGGAATGTGGGAAAGTAATAAACTGTAGATAGACTGAGAGAGTAAGAGATAGAGGAAAAGGGAAATACCAGAAAGAGTTACCAAAACACAAAGAACTTCAGAGAGAGAGAGAGAGAGAACACGACTCTAAGAGGTTGAATTAGAACGAGATGAGAGAGAAAAACAGTAAAAGAGAAAAGTCAATGAGAGAAAGAAAAAAAGAGAGGACGGAACAAAGGGTGAGAGTAGGGGAAGAACGAGGGGAAAAGAGTGAAAGGGGCCAATTGAAAAAGAGAAAGAAAGAACAGAAAACAGAGAGAGAAAATTTGTAGAAAGGAAGAGGTATGTGAAAGACAGAGGAAGAGCGACAGCTGGAGAAAGAGTGAAAGAAGTAATGAGACAGATTTTAAGAGCGAGCAAATAGACAAAAGTATATATATATATTAAAAAAAAACAAGAGTATGAATGAGATAGCAGGAGACAGATTGAGACGGTGTGTGAGAGAGAGAGAGAGAGAGAGAGATGAGGATAAACAGTTGAGAGACAGCCACAGAAGCATGTCTCTGTCTTTCATCACGCTGACTCAGCAGTATTGGCCGTATTCACCATCTCCCATAGCAACTACACTGTGGTGGACGCGGCGTCCTGCATGCAAATGTCCTCGTGGTCACGGACACAGGAAGCAGCAGAGGCTTGATGAGAAGCAGGATATGTGACTAACCTATAACAAGAAAAGGAAAATGGAGACTGTGTCTACAACTCACATCATGTGTTTCGTTTTTATTCCGTGATGCGCATTAATAATTAGGCGGCTGTGTGAGCTTAACTTTTGTGTTAGATTGTGAATTCTAAATGATTTTTTTTTTTTTTTTTGTCCAAAATTCTTACAGGTGGCATGGTGGCATAGTGCTTAGCACATGGTCTCGCACCTCCAAGGTCGAGGGTTCGATTCCCGCCTCGGGTATGAGTTTGCATGTTCTCCATGTGCTTGGTGGGTTTCCTCCAGGTACTCCGGTTTCCTCCTGGCATGTTTATGCGTGCCATGTGATAGGTTGGCACCCTGTACCCAAAGTCTCCAGGCCCCCTGTGACCCTGTACAGGATAAGCAGTATAGAAGATGAATAATTCTTACAATGTTATTTAGTAGTAATAACAGGACAAACCTAGTATTGTTTTAAAAAAAATAATAAATGCACAGTCAGGAGGTTCAAGCCCAAGCACTACTAAATTGGGCCGTTTAGCATGACCCTTAACCCTATCTGCCCCAGGGGTCCTGACAGTGTGCACTGGCCCTTAACAAATTCGGACAAGCTTGGAGACCATCTCTGTTATAGATTATTATTATTATTATAATAAAAGCTTGAATTATTATTCATTTAAATGATTCTATTAATCAAACATCAAACTTAATTAGATCTAACAGTTAACAGATAAAAAATCACCTTTAACCCATCGCAGTTGACCCTTGCTAGCCGTTCCAGTTGTTCCAGTTCAGGTTTATACAGTATGCGTTGATTGACCTTTAAACATGTAGAATATTATAAATATCAACGAGCTTCAGGACCATGACGTATGAACCTCGCTGGTACAAATTAGGGAACTTATGAAACATTCAGAAGCACAGTTTGTGAGGAGAACACGCTGGAAGCGTACAGAACGGTTGAAGGGGTAGATACATGGAGGCCTGGCTGTACTGAGAGGACAGATTGTGCTGTGTAATCTGACGCCGGTGCACTTCCTAACACAGTGCTCCCAATATGTTCGAGAAATGTTTGCTTTCGAATGGTAAAGTCCTTCCATGGAATTCTTAACTGGAAGGACATGCTGTTCTGGCCACATGGGCCAAAAAACCTTCTGCCAC
The DNA here is from genome assembly GCA_030068275.1 of Clarias platycephalus. Classification (NCBI taxonomy): domain Eukaryota; kingdom Metazoa; phylum Chordata; class Actinopteri; order Siluriformes; family Clariidae; genus Clarias; species Clarias platycephalus. The sequence goes on from JAQQZT010000008.1 coordinate 4,307,540, forward strand.
TTGCCACGACCAAGTCACTGGTGAAGTCATTCATTGTGTGCGAGCGTGCTTAAAGTCGAAAGTCCTTCTAGTAAAGTCTTTCCACTTGGCGGCCATTTTGGCAATGATCCTGGGCAGTTATTTTCAGGGACGCTGCTTACAGGACCAGGCTCCAGTCTGTACTTCGCTGGAGAAAGACCTCTTCGATAATATAATGTTTTAAACACAGATTTGTAATTGGTGCTAAAATCAGAAGAAAAAGTAGCCCTTCGATATGGAATGACATCGCTGAATTGATTCCATCCATCTTGGAACCTCTTTAGTCCAACTAGGCCAATGTTGACCATTGTATTTATTCCCATATTAATGACCGTGGTAGGACCAGCAATATTTTACTTGCTGATTTAACTAGTTCCTTCATGAACAAATAGGTACTAAAAATTTGGATCACTTCAGTCGAAACTGATCTTCACTGAAGTTTTAACCTTGGAAGATGCCCTTATCCTTTTTTTTTTTTTTTTTTCAAAATCTCATTAAACATTTGAGCAGTCGAGGATTAAGGGCCTTGCTCAAGGGCCCGAAAGGGCCAACATGGTGATGGTGGGGTTTTAACCTGGTACCTTCCTATCTATAATTCAAGGGCTTAACCACCGAGCTCCCACGGCCTTATTTAAAACGTTTGCACCGTTCAAATGTTTTACCGCGGTCTCATCACCGCACTGCATTTGAAATCTTCTGTAGACATTAATCGGGTTTTACTCGTTCACTCACCAGAAAGACCCTTTTTGACTCCCCTCATACTTCAATAATGCATCGGTTTTGAGCTAATGTCACAGATGGAGTTGAAACCTGACAGAGTATTCCTTTAATGTTCCCCAATAATGCCATCCTCTCATTCACTGAAAGCAGCGCCTTCTCATACGTCTCGTACTGCAGCGACGTTTGATTCGGATTCAATCTTAGCGCAGGGCTGCGCTTCATCACGCTGCATGGAGCGGTATGAGACGTGAGTAGAAGTGAGCCTGTGATGACGGCAGGAACCGAGGACCTCTGCTTCACCTCTCAGCGTCCCCCGGGCCAAAGCGACGGACAGGATAATGACAGTCGCTTTCCTTCTGGAAACTCCGCTCACTTACAGTAGGAGCCTTATATAGAAGTACAAAAATTCCCTTTTTCAAAATGGCGTGGGCTGGGACAGAAGGAGAGGGAGTGATAAAAGGAGAGAAGGAGATGCACAGAGAGAAAGAGGGAGATGTTCTAAAAATAAAACATCTGTTCATGTAGGAGGACAGAACGCAGCAAGAAAGGAAAAGGAAAGAGAAGAGACGGAGAGACAGAGAGGAGTTTAAAGGAAAAGTTTGGCCTGAAACACATTAAACATGTTTATATTGAAATATTTGTGATGGGTTCAGAGACTCTGGTGCTAATTTACGGGTTGGCTGCAGCGTTGTTATTCCTGACGAAGCACAGGTCTTCTTGATTTAGTTTAATAGAATAAAACATTTCAATGATATCACACATGAAGATAAGTGATGGCCACTTAGCGCCTAAATCTGCTCAGTTCTGACAATGCTCATTGTGAAGAAGGTAGTGCAACGCTTTATGATATAGGCTAGGCTCAGCTAGTTAGCAGTCAATGAGATGACAAGCGCGGTGACATTAACGATGGTATTAGCATGCAAATTGAAGCTCTGATCTGCTTGACCAGATGTGATTGCTGGACGGACTAAAGCTCCGCCGCATCTTTAGGTCTCTTTAAGACTCTTAGCTGGGACCTCTATGAGAAAACAGTTGACTGACATTGTGGGTTGTGTAGGAAAGTGAGACAAGATGTCCATGAAGGAAGTTGAAACCAATAACAAATAAGTAATCTCGGAAATTTATTACGTAAACACTGACATGCAAGTCATTCAGGGTCGATTTTTCCTTTGAGTCTCGATGATCGAGGAGAGTCCGGAGAAGAGCAGAGCAAACAGGAGGAAATTAAGAAACATCGGAGAAGGAGAGAGAAAGGGAAAAGCGATCAAGTGTCTCTGTGTGTGTGTGTGTGTGTAAGCTTTGGCGTATTGCTGCGATGGAGAAAAAAACTAGTATGGTATTATAGTGATCTACTGGTTCATCAATCCGGTTGCACCTGTAACAGATCTTTCATGAATGCACAAGGTAATGATAAGACTAATAAAAATGAAAGAACTGAAAGAAAATGGATTTAGACTTTTTTTCATTCTCAACCTCCCCCTTTGTCCTTTTTTGTTTTCCCTTCCTGGAAGTCCATCTGCTTTTCATTCAAGCACGAAATTTGTTTCAGGAGGCCATATTAACACCTCTCTCTCTGTCTCTCTCTCTGTCTCTCTGTCTGTCTGTCTGTCTTTCATCATTTGCTCCCTCACCCAAGTCTTAGCACTCTCTCGTCAGTACACACACAGGCTCCAGATTCCCCCTTTCGGCACTACTCAAATAAATAAGCTAACTTTTCTTTACCTACTTTTCACTTCAGCATTCCATGGTGCTCCGTCTCAAACGATGACATCACAGCTGGAACAGAAAAAGGGCTGCTGCGAGGGCCCAGAAGCGGGATACATTGCCATGAATTTGCTTAGACCACCCTAAAGGTTTGCACTAGCAGAGATTCTAGCACCGTATCCCTCTCTGTGAGTTGATTCTTCCACTGAATTTCTTCAATTTGTACATTTTTTGCAACGTCATGGATGGTGTGGTCCTTTTTAGTTAAACATACTCAAATTAGGTCCCTGGAAGGTCCAGAAGGATTGATAACATATAACCAGAAGGTGTTTGATTCTATTCATTCATTCATTCATTCATTTATCATCTATACTGCTTATCCAGATACAGGGTCATGAGAGCCTGTAGACTATCCCAGGAGACTTTGGAAACGAGGCGGAGTACACCCTGGACAGGGTGCCAATCCGTCAAAGGGCACACAGACATACTACGGATAAGGACACCCGAGTACCTGGAGGAAACATACCAAGGATGGGGAGAACATGCAAACTCCACACACACACACACACACACACACACACAGACCCAAGGCAGGAATCACCACTGTGATACACATGTATGATTTTTAGTTTGTCTGTTTTTCTTTTTTTATGTTACAGTAGTGGATATCACTATTAATTACGATTTAAAAGTGCTACAGTTGTAAATATATAGTTATTACACTTACAGGCGTCATTTAAAAGTCAGTGGGTTTAATCTAGCGCTCACTAAAACAAGTATGTCCAAGGCGGCATGGTGGCGTAGTGGTTAGGACTGCAGCCTTGCACCTCCAGGGTTGAGGGTTTGATCCTGTCTCGGGTCTTTGCTTGGTGGGTTTCCCCTGGGTATTCAGGTTTCCTCCCGCAGTCTGAAGACATGCAGATTAGGTTCATTTGTGTTCCCGAATTGTGTGTGCACGCCCTGTGATGGATTGCCATTGTTTCCAGCGTAACGAAAGTTGGTCTAGATAAGGTAGGTGTATGCCAAATGCTGTAAATGTACAAGATAAGCAGTATATAAGATTAATGAATTAACAAGTGCAAGTTGCAATTTTAACCAAATAATGTCATTCTGATTGTGTTGCTTGACTGGTTTTGTTTCTGTGCATGGAAAAAGAAATGCATGACTAAAACACTACTCACGCCATAATTAATCTGATAAACACAATAAGATGCTTATACACTAAATATATTACAGTGCAGCGCATTCAAGGGCTGGAATGGCATGTTTGGGCCTGTTGCCAAAAAGGAGGCGGGGTCATTCTGTAGGAGTGCGCCGGATCAGCCAATCGCATTCCAGGATGTGGCACGTGTGCTTGTTAAGCCACGCCCTGCGTCCTCCAACACGCTCGTGCACGCTGAACTTTCGGCAGTCTAGAAGCGGGACAGCGGAGACGGAGAGAGAGGAGCGGAGCTGTGTGTGACACCGGGGGAAAAGTGACGTTATTCGAGTTTAACTACATTCAACGAGTTATTTCTTGAGTTTCACGAAGTTTGAAAGTTGAACGTTTCATTCCGGAAAGTGTTCGCGGTGTATTCTTTATTATTATTATTATTTGTTATTATTATTTTTTTTCTTGCCTCGCTTGCTTGTTTTAACTTTTCTCTACAAAGATAAAATGCCTGGGAAATATACACTACGTTTGGATATAAAGTTCAACAAACTTGCTTGAAGAAGAAGAGGAAGAAAATCAACATTTCTGCAAAAAGAGGGGCTCCGTTTCCAAGGTAACGGAGCGCGCGCCGGGCGGATGTGTGCGCGCCGCCATTTTGCGCACAGGTGCTGCTGTTAATAAGAACTGAAGAAGAAGAAAGAACAAACAAACGGAAAGAGCTCGTGCGCGGATTTTGAATGCCTTTGCGGGGGGTTTGCTGGTGGCTGTGCTGCACGCGAGGCTTCCGTTTGTTGGGGCGCGAGCATGGAGGGAGAGACGAGCTCGAGGAGGAAGAGGAGGAGGAGGACTCCTTCGAGTTGCGCAATAAGGAGGAGTGCACGCGCCACTGCGCGCCGGTACGTGAACGTCATCACAGTAATAATAACAATAAGTTTAGAGCAGGACAGTCTTGAGTGACAACCTTGTCAGTGTGTAAAGTTATTTGTGTTTGTTTTGTTTTGCGATGTTGCATCACACATTTATACTTATTATTATTATTATATGAATGTGGATTATATTTTAACACACTATCTGGACCAACAACAACAACAAAAAAGTATTTGGCCAAACCTGTTAATTGTCCCCAGTGAAGGACAATCTTAATGCTTCAGCGTATTATACCAAGACATCTTGGACTATGCAATGCTTCTAACTTTGTGGCAGCAGTTTGGTGAAGGTCCCTTTTATATTCCAGCAAAGACACGGTTTGACGTGGTTCCACTGAAGCACTTGATCACCTTTTGGGCACTTTTAGCATGAATTGGAACGGAGATTGCGAGCCAGACCTTCTCGTCCGACATCGGTGCATGACCTCATAAATGCTCTACAGAATGAATGGACAGGAATTCCCACAGAAACACTCCAAAATATTGTGGACGGCCTTCCAAGAACAGTGGAAGCAATTATAGCTGCGAAAGGGGGACCGACTCCATATTGAAGTACATATATTTGGATACAGGTTTGGCCAACACTTTAGTCCATCTAGTGTATATTTAATGTCATGTGGCATCGGTGCAATGCACAAGATCTTCATTTAATATTAATGTCAGTCATCAGAAGAGGGATCAATTCTCAGTGATCTCAGGCCAAATGTACTGGTTTGATTATTTTAGCAGTACTGGGATTTTCACCCATCTAGAGTTTGCACAAACAACAATGAACAAAAAAAGTAGTTCTGATGATCGTAAGCCTAAGTCGAGCAGGATACAATGACTCGATTAATTACTCTTTACAAACGAGATGAGCAGAAAAGTATATCAGTACACACACATGCACGTGACGCACTCCTGTCAATTGGTGCTGCTTTCAGTTCAGGGACTCGAACACGGATCCCAGTGCACTTGTAGTAGGTAGTGTGAACTAGGGATGTGCACGAGTACTCGATTAATCGAACCCATCAGCGACGATCGAGCGTGAAACTGACGATCGATTGGCTCTAAAAATGCATAAAAATTTTTTTTAACTACTTTCATTCTTTCTGATTAGTTATGCTGGTATTTGGGCGGCAGTCTGATATTTGATTGGTTACGGCTATGAGAAGTTGCGGTCTAGAGACAAGACCGGAGCACAGAGCGAAAATGGCTTCTAAATCGCGCAGCGATGTCTGGGAGGGGGGGCCTTCAGTTGCCTGGGGGGG
>JAQQZT010000008.1:4322027-4332027 GCA_030068275.1 Clarias platycephalus
CGCGCACGGTGCGAGAGGGTAGCGCGCACGGTGTATTATCTTCGTAGCAGCTACACGTATTAATACTGCATTACGTTATCACCGTCGTCAGGTCTTCCCTAGCAGGCATTAAAGGCTTCATGTTTATTTTCACTGCGAGACATTTGACACTCGATTTAACTGATTGGCCGAGAGCCAGAACTGTGCAGCGTTTCAGAAACCACTAAACCTTCAACAAAGCCATGAATCTTAAGCACGAACACTGTTTTGCCTGTCGTTAGTCACTTTAAGCTGCTTCACACTGTTTGACCTCAAAAGAGCTCCAGCTGCAGATGGGATCGCTCTTTCTTTCCTTCCTCCCGCTCTCTCTCTCTCTCTTTTTAAAAAGCAAATGGAGGGGAAACGGATGCGGAGAAATGCGCCTGAAGAATCCGGACGTCCGTTCCCGACATGCCACCATGTCCTTAGCAGAGTTTTTTACAGTTATTCTTTTGGCATCCCAGACAAGTTACAAGCGAAGACGGATAGGAGCCAAGACCGAAGACTTGAGACTTTCAGGATCAAGGGCCCCACTTTGGCTCTCGACCTTACATCCTTGCGGTCGCTAATAAACAAGCCTCGGTCTCGCGACCCAATAGAAACCAAGTGTAGGTGGAGCTGGTTATTATTATTATTATTATTATTATTATTATTATTAAGCGGTCGTCTTACTCAGGGGGTAAAAAAAAAACTCCAAATCCATCAATCATGAAGCGCAGCGATACACATTGACTTCAGCAGAGTACTACCGGGGCTGATGCTCGTCAATTCTCGGGAATATTTTCAGTTCAAAATTCACTATGGTAATTCACCGTGACATGTTCCCCATGTTCCTCCTTCGTCTGCTAACCTCAAATGAAATGGAATCAAAAAAGCACCCTTTTGAGTTCCTCTTTGAAAGCATGTTCACTGTCCTGCTTTTTTCTTTTTTTCTTTTTCCCAAACAGAGGAAGTACATGACAATGAAACTGCAGTGAAGTCACAGATACAAGGTTGTACTAGTCGTCACGCCGCACAAAGAAAAAAGTGGAGACAGTGAATTAGTGGAGTCAGACTAGGAGAAGACTGAGATTTAATTAGATAGACAATAAGGACTAGACACCGGGATTGACATTGAGAGCATCTTAGTTTTTTTTTTTTCCTTTTCTTTTTTTTTTTATTAAGTAGTTTCTTAGAAATACTTGTATATAAAAATAAAAAAAAACAGCGTGGTAAAGATTTCCCCTGGTCTTGTGTGGGAGAGCTGCGCAGGGGCTTTCTACTCTCCCCCAGTAAAATCGGCTACTTCCTTTTTCACCGAATATCTCACATACAAAACAGAGTTCACACCAGGATACGAGGTTTTTATTTTTTTTAAATCTGAACAGGAGCTTCGATCAGAACTCGAACGCCCCGCATACGTTTCACTCACTTTAGACTTGCACGTGGATTACCGGGTTCTTGTTTGCCTTCAGTCAAGGAGATTTCCCTCTGGACTGGAAGCAGGGAACAACACTCTCAACTGTACATCAGATCAAAAGGAGTCAGTGCAGGTATGCTTTGTAAAAAAATAAATAAATAAAAAACTAGTTTCAGTAGATCAGGAGATACTCTTTGAGGTAAATGTGAAGTTTATTCTGGCACCAAGACCAAGTCGGGTCTGAAGTTGTGTTTTTAAAAAAGGTTCCTGTTTTGGAGAGCGAGACTTTCCGGATTAATCAGATGGATTTAGACCTGAGGATATCATGAGAACTGTAAGAAGTTTCTTTTTCTGGATTGGTCGCTAGTTATGAGGGGGAAATAAATTAGTTTGACAAATTAAAGCAGAAAATGAGGGCTGTGCTAGATAGTTTCTGAGAAGCTCGAACACGAGATCCACGAGGCATCCTCTGGAATGAGCACCGTTGTTTATTTATAAGATTTAGACAATGAGATGCAATCTGATCTGATAAAACATTTGCGTTCGTTTTAAGGAATTTGTTCAGATTCCTTCTGGTGATCATGTTATAACTTTTTTTTTTTTTTTGGGTCTAACCGAACACCCTGTTTTAGATCTTGTATCAGACAGACAAAATTTGTTCTCTAGACTGAAGATCATTGTTTATTGTAAAGTTTATCATCAAAAATGATGATATCTGATCCGAATGTTAACATTTACTTTAACTGACGGTTAAAATTAGGCAGAATGACAGCAAAGTTCAAGACTTTTTTTTTTACTTAAAAAAAAAAAAAAAAAAAAGTTAAACTAGGGAAATATTATATAATATGTGATATTACAATACGGACCTGTGCAACTATTTAATCCTTCATAGTCTGTAGTTTGTCAATAAGTTAACTATTTGTTTATTTTCATATAAAATATTTTGAGTCGATTAATAAAGTTATCACAAGCGTCCTCTTTATGAGATCTGTTAGTCCAGATAAATACATTTGAATACTAAGTGATGCGTTTAATAGATAAACATCACAGTCATGATCGCAATACATGCCAAAATAATCACAGTGCAGCTCTAGTGGAAAAACTCACAACTATAAATCTATAACACAGAAAAACAAGTTTTTACTGGAGCCTAAATCAGAGAGAAACTCATGAACTCATTTCTGAGAAGACTGACCATGAGATAAAGTCTGGACTGAACACCGTTGTTTATTTTTAAAGGGTTCGGACAAAGAGGCGCTGTGTGATCTAATCAGCGCCGACTGAGAAACGAGTGAGATGAGATGCTAGTTTTTTTTAATGAATTTTTAGACCGTAAATCGTTGATGTTTGGAACGGTTTCTGAGAAGTTTCTCCAGGAAAACCCCATCTGATCTGATCAGTCCGTTCTGAGGAATTAAGAGATCTCTTCGAGGAGAAAAACAAGTGGACTGGACACCACTTCATGGAATTCATATATAGATATTTTTTTTATTTAATAAGGAGACTTTTTTTTTATTTTTTTTTATTTTTTACGGGGCTGACCCCTGAGAACGACTTCTGAGAAGTTTTGGCCACATGACTATGAGATTGTGGTATTGAGATTGTCCGCTTTATTCTCCAGACCTTTTTTTTTTTTTTTTTCTTTCCAGAGGAATCTGGTTAGAAGGTTATTTCTAAACTGAAACTAAAAGTTAGACTCAGGACACTGAATAATTTTTCTTTTTTTAGGAAAATGTTCTGGTCTCAACCCAAAGAATGAGTCAATATTATAAAGCTTCCTGAGAAGTTTGATTTGGAGATACCCGAACATTACTGTTTATTTTAAGGATTTAGACAACGAGGTGCTATCTAATCTGATCTGATGAGGAATTTAATCAGTTCATTCAGGATTAAAAAACCAAGTTCCACAAGCTAACGGTTTTATTCATTTTTTGATTTTTTTTTTTTTTTACTTTTAGACTTTAAGGAATTCTTCTGCTCCGAATCAGTGTACACGTTCATGTGAAGCGCTTTTTTTTTTTTACACTGAACAGGATTAAACCGACCACACATTCTGGTTGGGCGTTCGTTCGTATGAAGCAATGACAGCTGCGTAGATTCACGCCCATTTCTGACGAATACGCATGAAAGACAGAAGTCCAGGAGACTCAAATCTGTTTCTTCTTTCCTGCTCTACAGGGCCAACTGGAAGTGACTCTTTCTCAGCCGCCTCGATCAGCCAATGGCACGCCCAGGTGAGTCCATCTCATTTATTGTTTTTTTTTTACGCGACAAAAAGTTTAACACAATTATTTTTTATTTTTTTACGACAAACCGCGAGCCGGACTCGCTGTCGGTCATGTGATTTCTTCGGACAATGAAAGTGAGAGGTGCAGAATTTCCCTGGTCTCCCGCAGGACTCGGTTTCAGCCTCGGAAAATCTCCCACTTCCTTTTTGAGTGACAGATAAGACACATGTCATATAAAGCTGTATATCACACACACACACACACACACACACATTTTTACATGATGACATGCTGTACGTGCACACACACACACACACACACACACACGCACACACACACACACACACACCCTTTCATGCACAACAGGAGGGAGTTGTGAGCATTTAAATCAGATCGCATAGGTGTTGCCAAGGTGTGTGTGTGTGAAAGAGAAACTAGACAGGATATCCAGCACGTACACACACAGATAGTGGATGGTGAGTCAGGGTGGTTAAAGGCAAGCAGACCTGAGTGGATCAGTGTCCAAACACACACACACACACACACACACACACACACACACACACGTCCACATGCATACATGCGTCCTTTTGCTCTCTGCACCGTGGCTTCTCTGTGGAATGCTCTGGCACGGCTCTTAAATAAACAGCAGTATTTTTAGCCCGGGGTCGAACAGAGCCTTTCTTAATCACTGTCTCTCTCTCTCTCTCTCTCTCTCTCTCTCTCTCTCTGTATTCCCACCATCCCCGAGTGAGAGGCAGGGAAAAGACAGACAGTTTTAAAAAGGCATCCATAACAAGATCAATGTGTAGAGGTTACAGATTCACCGACTGGTACCAGCGCTAAAAGGTTTCTCTCGTGATGAAACACGGCTCCTCAGGACAGAAGATGATCTTTTTTTCCTCGTAAGGTTCACGTACCTCACGCATCACTTATGTTATTCTCTCCACGTCCTCGCCGCAACTTAACTGTCTAATCTATCGGCCTGACGCTGTTTTATGCTAGCAATGACCTGGTCGTTTCTTATCTGCTTAGCTAGCTAGCTAGCTGTTTCATGTTTTAAATCTTTTCACTGAAGGCTGATCAGTTCGATAAAAGTAGTTTAAATAGAAGATTTATTCACGCCAATAACGTCAGAATAGTTTCTCCACCGCAGTCAAATTGCGCTGTAGGTGATTCGATTCAGAATCACTTTTTTCTCATGTAATTGAATTGGACTGTAGGTGAGTCGATTCAGAGTCACTTTCTCACTTGGATTGAACTGGACTGTATGTGATTCAAATCAGAATCACTTTTTTCTCATGTAATTGAATTGGACTGTAGGTGATTTGATTCATAGTCACTTTCTGACTTGAATGGAATTGGAGATTCGATTCGAATCAGAATCACTTTCTCACTGCAGTTGAATTGGACTGTAGGTGATTCGATTCAGAATCACTTTCTCACTGCAGTGAAATTCCACTCTAGTTGTTTCAATTCAGGATCACATTTTTCTCTGTAAGCTAATTTTGCCGTAGGTGAGTCATTTCAAAATCACTTTCTCACTGGAATCAAATTTCACTAAGTTAGTCGATTCAGAATTACTTTGTCACTGCAGTCTCATTGCACTGTGGGTGAGTCAGTTCTGAATCACTGATTAAATTCAGCTAAAGTTGATTCAATTATTAATAGATATAAAATTATAAAAAGATATCACGGTATCCTAGTGTCATATTGCTGAGGAAAATCTTCTAAAAATGGTAACTTCTGATATCTGTGTTCGATGATGTCTTCAGGTCTGTGTTTTTAAGCTTTTGTGCAAAAAAAAAACAAACAGATGGGATATGGCGGGCGATGTACAGCTAGAATTCGGGAAAGCAGAAGGGTTATGTGTATAAAAAAAATAATTAAAAAAAGATTGACCCACAGCAGGATGACGGTGCTAGTAAAGGTGGGGGGAGGGGGGGCTATCGAAGCCCCGAGCTCACTCCTCCTGCAGACGAGCCGCCCACTCCTTTCCCAGAGTTCTCTGTAGCGCTGCGTCGGCTGCGAGGGGCCTGCAAGGCGACTTCCTGTCAGAGAGCGAGAGCAAAGCGGGAAGCAATTTGTCACGCCGGATCAAACGGCAGGAACAGGAACGCACAGGGAACACGGCAGCATCATGGGTAGAAACACACACTTTCAGCCGGACACAAAGAGAGAGAGATAATTGACTGACGCAGACGCCTAAAAAAGGAGTACACCTTTTAACAGGAGTCCTGTACACCTTTTATACTTTTTCCCTTCCTCAACAAACATCTCTCTCTTTCCCTCATTCTACCCCCAACCATGCAGCTTGAAATCCGAGCGATATTAATGCTGCCAGAGCTGTAAAGTTGTGGTCTGTGCGTCTTCTCTCTTTGGAGTGGAGCACACGCTAAGCAGAACCATATGTGTGCCCCATATGAACAGGAAACTGCTGGAAATAAAGGAACGAGCGAGGGAGGAGGTGCGAGAGTGGAAGAGAAGGGAGCGAGTCTAGGTTTTGTGTACCCACTATTATAAACTCTCCGCTGGCTCTGTTTAATCAGTAACTAGGACACTTTACTGACCCAGTTTTCACATTCACACTCTCACAAAAACTCAGTAGTTAAAAACCCGTCCTATTTAAGCCTCCAACAGACATTGAATAATTAAAAAATTATAATTTAAAATCATTAGATAAGGTTCGGTCTGAGCAGAGTATACAGTGCACCGAGTCCTTCATTCTGATTGGTCAGATATAGAAGGGGGTGTTTAATTTTGCACAGTTCATCATGATGTAAGCGTTCCTATTTGATAAAGTTTTCTGTGAGGAGATTTTATTCCTTATGGAACGAAGAAAGAAAGTCGTCATTATTGAAAGCGCTGCACTTCTCAGTAACATGACAAAAACTTTTTCTAAAGAAAATCCGAGAACGACAGACGACATTCCTAAATATAACTCTGAATGGATGAAAAGGCCGATGTGTTTGATGCAAATCGCAGTTCCTTATAAAACTGTTCGGAAAGAAAAAAAATATATATAGCGTAGACCTCGCGGCTTTAACTTTGATCGCGCCCGATTCATATTTCAAACACGTTTCTGCTTAAATGAAAGTCGAGGTCGAAAAAACGAGGTCGACTAACCGGTAAAGAGCAGCGCCGGGTCACGCCCACACCGCCCGATTTGCATGCATGCAGGCACAGACGCCTGAACAGACACCTGTGCAAACACTCGCACGATCAAACACACACACACACACCGCCGCGGAGCGTCTGAAGGCTCCTTACGATCCTCCGAGCAAACCGCTCAGAGACGCACACCGGTGCTCGTCGTTACGATGCGTGACCCCGCAGGACGACCCCGTTAAAAGGGCCGAAGGTCACGTGGAAATGTCCGAGACCTCTACAGATAGCGCTCCGACCTCACACAGCTGTAGATCCAGAGATATATACTGTGTGAGAGTGTGTGTGATGTATACAGGGATTATTATCACTCAGCACACAATATGTGTCTGTTTACACACACCTGCAGACGCTGCACATCTGTCCCTGCGTAAGTCTTAACAGTCGAGCCGTTGACAGACAGCAGATTTCCGCCCCCGCTAAGTCTAAATTCACGCCCATCCGTCAGGGTTTAAAATTAGACCTCAGACCTTCGAGTCTGACGCTGTAGTCTTGGGGGCGTCGAATTGTTTCGAGCCGGGTCTTATCCGCCAGCCAGCGGCGTCCCGGCCAGACCGAAAGCGTCCGGCGCGTCACGCTCGGCCTTTTAGAAAACAACAGAACAAACACACGCTCACGTTTTTTTTTATTTATTATTTTTTTTTTTTCCCCACCCTGATTGTAGGTGTGGACGTTTTTATACAGCAGACCCACGTATATATAAATATATATAAATATATATGTGTGTGTGCAGATTTTAACTCACAATAGTGATTGTGTTCGAGGTTATCAGTTGTTTAGACAGACGAGCGGTAAAAGGTCAGAGGTCACAGTTTCTAAATGTGTGTGTGCTGATAATACTGTATGTAAGGAATTAAATACTCAACGTTTGCTTTTTTTTTTTTTTTTTTTGCACCAACATGTAGGTTTTTTTTGTACTTTTTTAAAATCTTAAACCTAGAGCTGCAACATTTCTTCTTCGGCCCCGGATTCTTTTTTCCGTACAGAGCCGAATGTCTCGACTCTGCCCTCGGTTGTCAGCTTCAGTCGTGTGGCGGGAGTGTAACCTGAGCGGGAGAGAACAAAACCCATCGGGATGTTCCAGCATCGGGCCAGGGAAAAGGATATATATTTTTTTTCCCTTCTGTGTGATTTCGCTTTTCTAGCTGCATCTGTTCATTTGAAACGAGGATCGTGATGATGATACTGTTAGTGATAATAGTGATAGTATATAAATAAAAAAAAAGGAGTAGATTAAAGACGGACCGCGGTGACGTTTTCAAAGAAAAATCTTCGTCAGTACACGAAAGGAAGCTGGAACTTATCAGATTTCTGTAAAAACAGTCAGATTAGCCGTTTAATTATGAGAGCACTTTAAAGATAGCAGTGTGTGTGTGTGTGTGTTTTCGTGCAGCAGGGATATTATCATTCTAGAGATGTAGGGCAAGTTCTCGTCAAGGCCAGATTGCGAGTGCGCTCGCTCCGCTCCAACCCAAAACCGGTTCTGACCGCTTCTGACTGGTTGTTAGAGGCAAATTATGTTGTCTGGTCCTTCCTCCTTCCTTCATCCTCTTCCCTCTCTCTCTTTCTCTCTCTCTCTCTCTGTGTGTGTGAGTGTGTGTGTGTGTGCTGAGTGATATCTCTAGGCCATCGACTCGGTCAGCACACAAGCTAAAATTAGCAAGTGATGCAAATCCACTGGGATCTGACAGTGTGTCCCTGATACACATCATCTCTGCACACACACACACACACACACACACACACACACACACGAGAATCCTTGTAAACGCAGCTGCAAATAAGTGTTGGGAGCAGAGCTAGACGCGCGCGTGCACAGACGTCTCGTCACGCGCTTGGCGTATTAATAAAGTAACGATTTCAGAGAGCTCAGGTTTGCAGTCTAGACTCCGTTGTGTGTGTGTGTGTGTGTGTGTGTGTGTGTGTGTGTGTGTGTGTGTGTGTGTGTGTGTACTGTAAACAGATCCGTATAGATCAGCTCCTCTCACTACTTTCTGAAAGGTCAGCTCCGTAACCCTCATCAGTTTTTTTTATTCCCATAATCCTCAGCAAAGCCAAGAAGCCTGCGGTTGTGTTTTGATCGACAGAACCAGCAGCCAATCAGAAGCCGAATTTCATGTTTCATTCCCGACAGTTCAGGCTGTCAAGTGCCAAGTGATGTGCCAAAAGTAACGGCACCCCTGTTCTCTCTGCCCTGTTCGTTAGGAGGTGCATTATTTGGACACTGAACCACCCGCAGTGCATCATGGGATTTCAGGAGTCTGTTTAACTCTGTGGGGGACAAAAACTTAACCAGTTCATTATTGACTCTCCGTCTCTCTCTCTCTCTCTCTCTCTCTCTCTCTCTCTCTCTGTCACGCTTTGTCTGTCTCTGTCTCTTTACCCTGTATGGTGAAAGATTTCAGACACACCGTCTCTTATCTCTTCACACTCTATGTCCTTTTCTATGTTTATCTGTCTTTTTTCTTTTGTCTCTCTCTCTCTGTCTCCCTCCGTCTGACTTTCTTCTGTCTCTCTGTCAGGCTGTCTCCCCATCTTTGTCTCCCTCCATCTGACTTTCTTTCTCCATCTGCCCTTCTCTCAGTCTGACTCTCCGTCTCTCTCTCTGTCTCTTTCGTGTCTCTCTGTGATTTATGTAATTCTGTCTCTCTGTCTCCTTCGTCTGTCTTTGTTTCTGCCACGTCTTCGTGGTATGTCTTTGACTCTGTCTGCCTCTTTTTCTTTCCGAGTTTCTTTCTTCTTTGTCTCCGTGTTTTTGTTGTTGTTGTTGTTGTTGTTGTTTGTCTGTTTGTCCCGTCTCTTTCCTTCAGTCTGTCTCTGTAACTCTCGGACTTTCTCTGACTCTGTCCATGTCCTGGTCTCTATTGCTTTCTCACTGTCTTCCTCGGTTTCCTTCTTTGTCTGTCCCGCCGAGGTTCTGCCTGTCTCTCTCTCTCTCCGTCTCTCCCCCTCTCTGTCTGTCTGTCTCTAGCGGAGTCTCCTCGGCGTCTCTTAGTCATGCTTATTTTCAGTCCCTTGCCCAGCAGCTAGACTTGTAAACCAAAGTGTGTGTGTGTGTGTGTGTGTGTGTTGGGGCAGATTTTAGCAGCACCATGCTACGAGACTTACGGGCCCTTCTGCGTGTGTGTGTGTGTGTGTGTGATGAGTTGTCTAAATATCAGTAGAGGGATTGCAGACTGTGCTAGATCAG
>JAQQZT010000008.1:4347806-4358272 GCA_030068275.1 Clarias platycephalus
CTGACAAACTGTCTGCGGCCTCTAGACCCAAAAAGAACAATCTTGCTTTCATCAGTCCACAAAATATCGCACCATTTCTCATTAGGCCAGTCAATGTGTTCTTCGGCGAACTGTAACCTCTTCAGCACATTCTAATAGTAACAGTATGTTTTCCCATCTCTCTCCCTTTCTCTCTCTTTTCACTGGCAGTTACTCGCCAGCGCTCACACTCTGTCTCTCCCAGCTCTGTCTTTTTTTCTATCTGTATGTCTCTCTCTCTCTCTCTCTCTCACTTCACCTCTGATTTGTTCTTGCAGGATTAGAGTTACACATCAGCTCTCTTTTCTCTTTGTATCTCTACATCACTTGTTCTCGTTCTCTTCTACACCACACGCTCACTGTGCACCTGATCATTGTGTTCTGATCTCTCTCTCTCTCTCTCTCTCTCTCTCTCAGCTGACTGAGATCATGCAGCTGATGAATGCCTACTTCAGTGCCACCCGACGCCAGCTGGCCAAGGACGACTGCATCACCATGGATACCGGCTCCAAGCTCCGCCCCTCCCTGTTGGAACTGCCCTCTCACCCGGTTTGAAGAGAGCCGGTTCTAAAGCCAAACACTCAACCACGACTCCCCCTAAACCACCCAGCCAGTCGCTCCGCCCGCTCCGTCCCGAGACGCAGAGAGACTCGATCCGTCCCCGAGACGAGAGCGAGGGCGGGATAAACGACCGGCCGACGACGGTCCCAGAATTCCCTGTGAGAAGTAGCGGGAGGGAGAGAATCTGCTCAGTACGGAAAGGACAACGAGCAAACACACACACACATTGTGAGAGACGCACTCACACACACAAGTCCCGGCGACTGGACGTCCATTCTTTGCGGGCGTGAACTTTACCCGTCCTACTTTATATTTCCTATGAACTATGGAATTTACAGACACTCGCCACAGTGCATTATGGGATTTCAGACTTGTACACCGTGTAGTGGATATGGTGTGATTTAACACATGCAGCCAGTGTGTGTGTGTGTGGGTGCACTATCAAGTAACTCTAACTCTTAAGTGTTTTATTTCTCGATCGAGAGAGACAGACAGAAGCAGACGGCCATTTTTGATCGCAGCGACTTTTTAATTTCTTTCTTTTTACTGCGACGATGGAGAGAAATCATGTCATCATCTCGAAAAGAAACGCCAAATCTCTCTCACACAAACATACACTATCGTTCGCTGTCTGAAGCTCGCTTCCAGTTAATAAAAGAGTAGGATTTCTGTAGGATGAGCAGCTCACACGCAGCACAGCGCATAACCTTAGCAGAATAATCCACTTAGCATCTGTTCACATCATTTTCCGCTTTTTTATATTGATATGATATAATATAATATGTATAATGTTACTTTTTTGCCTTTTATTTGTTAGTTTTTTTTATTTATGGATGTCTGTGTATTTTTTTATGACTTGTTTTTGTATCTCTTTAAGAAGACGTGTACAAGTGTATTATATTCTTTTTATTATTAACCACACCCAGAGCCCAGGAGTAACCAGTCCTGGTGTGTGTATAGAGTTTGTGTATATAACTTTTAAATCCGTATCGAGAGGGCTAAAAAAAAAAAAGAAAAGAAAAAAAACACGACACGCATCCCGATGGCGAGAAACGTCGATTCGACACGGACCAAATGTTTCAGGGTGATGAGAAGAGACGGGCGTCGTCGTTTTCCGTTTGTTAGTTTTTATTTTTTTTTTTCCCTTGCCCTATAGTAAGCACTGACCTTGTTCCTCCGTTCGTTCGGCTGTGC
The DNA here is from genome assembly GCA_030068275.1 of Clarias platycephalus. Taxonomy (NCBI): domain Eukaryota; kingdom Metazoa; phylum Chordata; class Actinopteri; order Siluriformes; family Clariidae; genus Clarias; species Clarias platycephalus. The sequence continues at coordinate 4,349,580 of JAQQZT010000008.1, forward strand.
CTCGGATACACTCGCCACCTGTGCCTGGAACAAGACGTCTAAATCGATCCTGAGAGCAAGAACTGTCGTCATTTCAAAAGTCAGCATCCAGAGTCATTAGATAATAAATACCTTGAGAGCAAAATCACCGTTGAGAGATAAAAAAATAAAAAAATGTCGATGTAACTCAGTGTGGCCCTTATCAGATCATATCACATCATAATTTATCAATTCTGTTGAAATAAAAACAGTTCTTGCTGGATATTTTTCTTTTTTTTTCCCCTCAAGTGTCATTTTGTACAGCTTTTTTTTTTGTTTGTAAATGACAAAAAAAAAAAATGTTTTCTTCCCCGTCCGAACAGCATCGCCGCTCTTTTCCGTGCGTCACTTAAGCAGCTGCAGGCAGCTCCGCCCACCGTCTTAAAGCTTCACGCCGCATATACGCTGTCGAGTCGGGATGCTGCGCGGTACTGCGCCGAGTTGCGCGTCTGTAGCCAGTTGCACTATTGTCTGTACAGCTAACGTTAACGTGCAATAATAAAGAATGATAATGGATATTGTCATGTGATTCAATAATAAAGGCAGCACCAAATGGACCAGCGTTTGTGTCATGTTGTTTTACGTATACATATATAAGGGGTGTTCCAATCAAACCGGGACTCGTGGTGAAATTAATGAAGGTGTAAAAACCGATTGACATTTATAGAAGACTTTAAGCGCATAGAAGACCCTATACAGTGATGAGCCTTTTTAAACGTTTTAAAAACGTCCACAAATGACTTGACACGTCACAGGGAGTCACCTCGTCCCCCCCCGTACAGTCCTGACCTCACTCCAAGCCAATTTCCATATGTTTGGGCCATTGAAGGAGTTCCTGGGAGGCCAGTGTTTCAGACAAGAAGCAGTGAAACGCTGAGATTAGTGCATCAGTGTAGCAGAGGATTATATAGAGCAATAAAAGGAGTTGTTAACACTCTCAGGTTCTGTTACTTTGCACAAGCAAAAGTCCCGGGTTTGACTTGAACATACATTGTACATAAATACACACAAGGTTACAAAGCACCCATTCACCGAGAAGCTTTGTTGTAATCATGTGATGTTTCTTTTTGCAAAAAATAAATCAAACAATCCCAATTCCAAGTAGGAATTTCTAGTTGGAAAATCAGGATGGTTTTCCTCAACTCAAGCAAAGACAAAAATCAACATCCCTGCTCGGAGTGAAATGCAGCCATGTGCAGCCACACGATTGCTCCGCCCACTACTACTCCTCATTGGATGATGTCTACTTACATCAAAGTCATCATTGTGTCTTGTGAACTTATGGGGAGAACAGAACACACAGACACGTTTTCACATCACCATCACCGTGCTTTAGGGTTTCTTGCAGAAAAAAAACATTTCGTTAAATCAGGGATTCTTTAAACTTACATTTATTTATTTTTATTTTTTTAAAATAATAATTATGGGATGGCGGCATGGTGGAGTAGAGGTCATCACTGCGACCCTGAATACAGGATTAAAGCGTTATAGACGATGATGAGGACGAGGAAGATAACTACGGGACGTGATTTCCACCAGCAACTTAAACCTGCATTAAAGAAAATAAGTAAATAAATAAATAATGGAGTAATTCTCTGGATATCTTTCAAAACGTCTCAGCACTCAATCAGAACTGAATTGTTCATTATTTTTATTATTCTAAAAAACTATTTTTAAGATTAATTTCCATTCAAAGCCACCTCGATGTGAACAGGAACTGAATTCTCGTTCGGCCTTCGTGACTCTCTTCGTTGGATGGAAAAGACATCGATTTAATTATAATCACTGAACACATTTTACCATCAAATGAGGGTAATTTGTACAAAATTCAACAGCAGCCCGTGTACAAGTCGGCTTTTACAGTGGAATTGATGACACACACACACTCACACACACCGTGAAATAATTCGATAGAAGTTGAAACCTCTTAGAAAAGCATTTATTTAATTTCGCACAAACTATTTACAATATCAGGATGGAGAGATCGAGGAGACGATCGGGGGGGGGGGGGGGGGGGGGGATAGAAACCTTGCGTTTAAACGCTGATGAACCTGAAACTCTGCAGTGTTTTTCAGGACGACTTTACGCGGTACTGATCGGGAAGAACCCGCTGATTTACAGGAGAGAATAAACATTAGCATGTGCGCTAACGTTAGCTGTATGATGACAACGAATAATAGTCGGGTTGAAGGATCTTCAGGAAAACGCTGCGGCGAGAGACGGATGTGGTGAGAGGAATCGTCTTATTAAAAGCTCAGAGCTTAAAAATGAAAAACAATCAATCACAATGTGTGTGTGTGTGTGTGTGTGTGTGTGTGTGTGTGTGTGTGTGTGTGTGTGTGAGAGAGAGAGAGTTAAACAGGAAAGTGCACTCCTGGACCTCTTCTGTCTTTGCCCTTTTCTCAGTCAGGCTTATCGTTTTTCCGCTCCACCCTGTTCTTCCTACTTTCAGCGAGACCACCCTGCCTTATCTGCTTACTCAGATGTGTGTGTGTGTGTGTGGTCCTGACAGCAGGTGTGTGTAACGAATGAAGGAGCGATAGATAAAGGCTTTAACAACAGACTGAGAGAGAGAGAGAGAGATACTGATATAATTGTATACACGCTGAAGTGCACATCATTCACACTCAATGAGTCCAGGGCCTGCGAGTGCACGTGTGTGTGTGTGTGTGTGTGTGTGTGTGTGTGTGTGTGTGTGTGTTACTGCTCCTGCGCTCCCCAGGAGATGTAGTCGGGCCGCGTGGCAGCGCTGTACTCGTCGATCAGGTGCTGCACCACCTCGCGCGAGTCGTCCAGCTCGTCGAAGTTCTCCTTGAACATGTCCTCCTTGCGGAACTGCTCGAGGAACGCCTCGCGCTTGCGCAGCTTGTCGTACTGGCGGCACGTCCTCTCGAACAGCTGTGGCGGGAAAATAAAAAATAAAACATTTAAAATACCAACAACAAACAACGTCAACAACATGTTGAGACGCTTTTACGCTTAGCACGGCTGTACAGAGGGGTTATAACTTATTTCACCTTTCTATCTGAATAAACAAGTTTTTTTTTCCCTTTTATTGTGTATGGAAATTGGTACGCTTGTTTAAAAAATAAAAATAAAAAAGTCTACCATTAAAGTCTAGTTAAAACCCTTCGTCGTTCATGATTGAAAACCTCTGATGTGGCTGGATTCAAAACCAATTCTGCAAAGAAGAGCGGGTCAAAAATTCAACCGGGGGGGATTACTTTTTCACATAGGGCCAGGTAGGTCTGGACAGCTTTTAAACCGGTTAATGAAACAAATCATCATTTTTGTTTTGTTACGTCCCGTAGTGTTTTGTTATGTCTCTCTTTTTTGGTGTTCTTGGTTCCTGAAGTCTTTGCGATCCTGGGATTGGACACCATCCTTGTCGATCTCCAGGTTGTTGGACTTCTTTCCAATTCAGTGTGGAGTCAAGCAACACTTGGAGTGCGAAAATGCACGAAAATGTTTTGACACAGTTTAGGTCGTTGAAAACTGAGCTTTTGGGAAAACTCCGTCCAAAGTGCAGATGCTCCAAAACTCAAGTTTTCAGTGGTGTTGTGCGTACGGGGTTTGGTGTCTTCATTTGGACAAAGATATTTTTAACATGTAGGTCGTGTGGACATGGACTTTGTTAGCACAGTTATAGCGAGCGCCCTACGCCCAGAATTAGTTTATGTTTTGTTGGTTAGATTAGATTGGGTTCTTGTGTTAAAAGTTAGAAGTTGTTTTGTTTTATTTATTTATTTATTTAAGCTCCGCTCATGGCTCTCACTGTTTGAGTTGATCATTTGTATATATTTTTGTAAAATATTATTTATATGAGTTTTGGTTTCCGCTGTAACGAAGGAGGAAGTTGGGTGTATTGTTGTAACTTCTCTACTCGAGTTTTTGCTTCATTATTTCACACAGTCCATTAGTAACAGCCTTCATCATCCTAACCTCCTTTTCATCTATTTGTTTATTTATTTATTCCTTACGTCGGGTTTCGTCGTCCTCTACACATTAATAGCGAGAAGAGCAACTGAATAGCTGAACTGTAACATACTGTATTTACTTGGTTTATCTTTGTTTAATATTAAAAGTTTGTTTAATGATCTGAATCAGATCAAGTGCCTGAGGGACACCGTGACCATCAATATGTGTGTGTGTGTTTCTATTAGTGAAGTGTGTTATGTGCACGTTCACTCGATCTGAAGTTCACGAGTCACTTTGTAAACACAGAGAGGACGAGAGAGACGAGTTTCTGATTGACAGCGTGACCTTTCGCGCGTCGTCTGAAACAGAAGCGCCTCGGGGACGAACCGCTGCAGCTGAACGCTAAACGCCGGCGGCCAGAAATGGCGTGTTGTGTGTGTCGGGGACCCGGTAATGAGAGGTTACGCGGCTGGCATGCAGAACCGGCGAAGGCGTTTCAAACTCGGATCAGACGTAAGACAGACGTTTACCGCGGCGCGGTGATCTTTAGAAGGACTTCAAAAATTGACGTCGGGCGGTGGGCGGAGCTTACCGAGGAGATGCTGGTGTGATTGGCCATCATGAGGCCGCTGACGCGGTGAGCCGACGGCAGGTACGGGGACTTGCGCGAGAGCGCGACCTGGATGCTGGCGGGGCCCCAGGGGATAAAATTGGCCAGCTTCCTCTCTCTGATCCTCTGGAGGCTCTTGTGGACCTGCGGGGAGACGGAGAACGTGCCGTTAAAGGATACGCGGACACTCACGACGGTGCAGCGCTCTGATCTGTTCTACACACCTGTGTAGGATCCACCTCCCCCTGGATGATGTTGAGGATGGCGATGTAACAGTGGTTGGTCTGGCGGTCCCGGCCCGTCGACACCATCACGTTCTTGGGCTGCAGGAGTCGCCTCATCACGTCCAGGACGGTCGTCTTCCTCACACTCGCTACCTACAGAGGTGGGGGGACAGAAAGGATACGAATGATGGAGCTCATCAGTCGTAAGTACTGTAAGATTGAGTTTAGGGCTGAAACGATTGGTCGAGTAATTCGATTACAAAAAATGATCGAGGCAAAATCTTCTGCCTCAAAGCTTCTTTTAATTAATTTTAAAAGCTCGCGTTATGTTTTTGCGCAATTATTTGTTTGCCGTGACACAGCGAGCTTCCGGATGCAAAGCCGCCAGTAAACACCGACATAGAAGCAGCGCTTATGTCACCCAAAAAAGCGGAAGGAGACGTAAACAGTTATCTGTGTATTGATTTGAGGGAGCGCTCTGTTGCGGCTGCAAAACGGAAAAGGAGCTATAAAATTATCAGCGAGACAAGAGATGAAGAAACCAGGAAGAGAAAATGAGAGAAATTGTCAGTAAAGGCTTATATGTTATGTCTGAGCTGTAGATTTAGAAACTTTTAGTTCTGAAAGTTAAGTTGCACAACTTAGTGTTTTTGTATAATTATTTATTTTAATGTGTGCCTTAGTTTTTTTTTTTTAAACTTAGTCATTTGAAATACATTTTTCTTTTGTTTTTGCATCTGAGAAAAGGCTTTAAAATAAGAATGTATGACACTGTAATGCACTTAATTCATCTCAGTCAACTTTAAGCTAACTGGCCTGGTCATCCTAATAAACTTATCCTCTGCAGCAGAGGTAGCTCTTGAATTTTTTTTCAGATTGACTGACTTTCAGTTTTTAAAGTAACCGAGTGTTTCTTGCAATAATATGGATTTACAGTAGTTGTAAGGTTAGTGGTATAGTAGATTTATATATTGTAAAAGACTTTTAGTATAGCGCTACTGACCCTTTCTCTGCACAAGAGAACTGATGGTCTAAAGCACGTTTATTTATATACAGAGTCAGGCAAAAAAATGTATACACACTTCAGGAAGAGGAAAATAATAGTATGATGTATATTATCTTACTATAATATTAATAACATTATCGTATATATCAATATACTGTATATCATGTAGCAATAAATGTATTATTACAATATGTATACAAGTTTGTCGTTTCCTGAAGTGTATAAATTTTTTTGGCTGAATTTTTTTTTTTTTTACACTTTTTTTTACAACTACTGCGTCCGCGTTCTCATTGATACAGAGTCTTTACAGCCCTTACCTGTGTATACAGTAGATTTACTACTTACTGACTGGTCAGTGGTCAGCGGTGTGTATCCCGTCATGAGAAAGTGGAGACGGGGAGTGGGGATGAGGGACGCAATCAGACCAATCAGATCGTTGTTCATGTATCCCGGGTAACGCAGCGTCGTCGTGCTGGCGGACATGATGGTGGACACCTGGAGGAGGGGGGGAAATAAATAAAAAATAAATAATCGAGATGTTAATAGGAATCTAGATACTGGTAAACGAGATAACACATACGTGGCCTGTCCGGGATCGTAGTCGAGAATATAATATTCAAACTGAGAAAATGTGACCTCAGTATCACAGAGGATATTGGTGTCAGTTCACGGATTTCATGACCTGCTCATTTTTTGGGCATTTGCGAGTTCAGATTAAAATGACCAGACTGTCAAAGTGTATTGCAACTTAAATAACCATTCTTTACAACCGTGGTGAGCAGAAAAGCATCCCAACCTTTAAAAAATAATAATAATAATATTATAATAATTAGTATGGAATGTTCTTGAAGCTAAAACAATGTAATAGTAGAATTATAGTAGTTTATATAGAAATTGCTATACAGGAAGTCCTTGACTGGCGCACAAGTTCCGTTCCGGAAGCACGTTCATAAGTCGGATTTGTTCTTAAGTCAGACAAAGTGAGTCTTAAACGCCTTTGACACGAATATACAATATAAAGCATAACAATCCATTTGAATAAATCTCTGTCCCCTTACCCATACACTGACATCTTGTGGCCCAAAACCATAACTTGCACTTAAGAAGATGAATCTCACAGTGAAATGTAACAGCGTTTGGTCTCTGCGCCTTTAAATTGCAAGGGGAATCCCGGATGGCATTTTGTTTCAGCTGTTTTCCACTGTATTGGACTGTGAGCTCTGTTTTGTTGAGGATTTCCCCGAAATTAGGATTATTCACCGTCAGGACAGGTGCAGCTTTACAGGACAGGTGCATTTTCTATCATAATGCTCCTGGACTGATTCGTTGAAATCGGTGAAGCCGACTCATTTCTTCCGCATACACACATACAACAAACTGGACTTTTTATATTTTATACATTTCACTTACACACTGAACATATTGTATATAATTGTACTGGTGCACTGCAGGATCAATTTTTTTGTAAAATACATGTGATCAACTTCTGTGATTGAACCGTGTTCTGTTCATATCTACGGAAATTCGTAACTCGAATTCTAAGTCGGGGACTACACCTCTATACTGTATCACAAAACACACAAAAAAACTAGTGTTTTATGCCTCGTTAAAATGAAGATCACTGTTTAAATAACTGTTTTGTCAGCCAGGGTTACAAACTAATATTCCAAATAACAAACTTCCAATGTAAACATAATAAGTCTTAGTCACGAGGGTGTGATTATTCTCTGTCGAAAGTCAAACTGCAGTTACGCTCCTGTAATACTGGAGGCGTACAGGTGAGACAGGTTTGTGACTGACGCTTCGCTCACACTTTAACTGCCGCCTCGGGGGGGAAACTGCTGAGCCCTGCAGCTAAACTAAGGGGGAAAAAAAAAAACTTGGCCTAATTACTGAGAAGCAAAAGTTCACAATCATGTACTTTCCTGTTAGTCATTCCTGGGTTCGTGACTGGAACACGTGTTCAATATGCGGCCGTATGATTATCGTTCTACAGTGAGGAATAAAGATCCAGTGGTGACACCGGAGACTCCTTCCATCAAATAAACATTATTGTGCAAAATGGTATATTGAGTATTTAAGGTACGATCAATATATTTTAAAACATGATCAATATAATTTAATGTTGCTTTACATGACATGATAATTTTTTGAATCCAAAAGAAAGTAACTTTTTGAGTCTTTCCACTCACTCGCGTCGTCTGAGTAACCCGACTGCCAAAACTTAATAACTTTATAAATATTATTCAATTCAATTCTATTTATATAAACGCTACTCTTACTCCGCTACGTTCGGCTTCACTCGACTCGTTACTTTTTTAACCGTTTATTCTACACTTTAGATATTCTTTGTTCTGGACAGAGAAATGCAGCCGGTGGATCGACCATGTGACTTTCACCAATCAGATGTAGCAACAATAATCACATGACTCCGTTTGACCAATCAGCCACAAAACCAATAACCGCATGGAGTCACATGACCTCACAGAAAGAGGGGTGTGTGTCTTCAGGAGTGGTAGACGGTGAAGCAAACATGCCGTGGTTAGTTTAACATGTAAATAAACTAGAGGCTGAAGAAATATAAGTTTCTTACATATGTTCTGCTGGACACAGTTTATAGTAAAGTGAGTACACACGTTCTAATGTTATTTTCTATATGTTACCTACTAGGGGTGTGTCAACAATAATCGATTCGGCGATGCATCGCGATGCGGGGCATGAACGATTCAGCATCGATGCGGCATAATCGATTATGTCACTGTTTATTTTCTGGTGGAAAATAAAGTTGTGAAGTTTCAAATACTTCCGGTTCCGGGGGAATAACAACAACAACGAGCAAAATGGCTGAGGCGGAGGGAGATGACCGCGATAGACGGGTTATTAAAAACGCGCCCAAAGCTTGGAAAGCGGACATCTG
>JAQQZT010000008.1:4370527-4388178 GCA_030068275.1 Clarias platycephalus
ATTTACACATTAAGTTTACTGAAAGTAAAAACAGTTGAAAGTCAGAGGACGTTTCTTTTTTTTGCTGAGTATATATACATGAATTAAATGTGTATTATTATAAACCAGGGGTTCTTACACTTAATATTTCATCGTCTCAATCTGATTTCTATGTAAGGTCAAAGGTTCGTGTTTAAGGCAGTCTGAGACACAATACAGGCAACGCTAGCAGACAAAAATACCTCTGCCTGACGCTTAAACCAAGGCAACTCAAGTGTCAGAAAGATTTAAAATATATTCCAAGTTAGTGCAAAAGAAATGTCACTGTTTGTCTGCAAATTGTTGCCTGTGAACCTAAACAGCTCCAACTTTCCAACAAAAAGTGTTTTAGTTAAAAAAAAAAAAATTTATTATAAAAATTAAAGAGAAAACTGACTGATTTTCATGCTGAAACAACCTACATAACCGGCACGGTGGCTTATAAGTTAGCGCAGTCGCCTTGCACCTTTAGACGACAGTCGAGGGTTCGAGTCACGCCTCGGGTCTGTGTGCATGGAGTTTGCATGTTCTCTCCGTGATTGGTGGGTTTCACCCGGGTACTCCGGTTTCCTCCCACAGTCCAAAGACATGCAGATTAGGGTAACTGGTGGTCCTAATTTGCCCGTAGTGTGTGAATGAGCATGTGGGTGTGTTTGTGCCCTGTGATGGATTGGCACCCCGTCTTGTGCCCCAAGTCTCCAGGCCCCCCCGGGACCCTGTATCCAGGATATAGTGGTATAGTTGGATGAGTGAATGAGTGAGTATTTTTATGTCTGAATAAACCGATTAAACAAACTGATCTTAAAAGGACAACACAACAGGACACTTTTTTTTTCATTCATTCATCGTCTATTCCACTTATCCCAGGAGACTTAAGGCACGAGGCGGGGCCTGGACCGGGTGCCAATCCATCGCAGGGGAAACACACACATACAACACATTACAGGCAATTTCGGAACGCCAATTAACCTGCCCTGCATGTCTTTGCACTGTGGTAGGAAACAGGAGAACAGGAGAGAACACGCGCACACAGACCCGAGGTGGGAGAATCGAACCCTCAACGCTGGAGGTGCAAGATTACAGTGCTAACCACTACACCACCTCAACAAGACACTCTCGCCTCTGATCATCCGACTTCAAGCAGGAACAAAAAACACTGACTATTTCACCATCTGATCCAAGAAGAAGAAAGAACGAAGTGGGAGATGATTAGTCGGTTCTTGTCACGTGACCGTTTTTTTTTTGGTTTATTTTTTTTGCGCACTGGGAAAAGTTTTTCCCAACTCGCTGCATGGAAAAGCGCACGAGCGTCGCGTCACACTGTTGTGACCGTTAATCATTTTCAACTCTGTGACGCTCGAGGACTGCCAGCGTTGCCATGACAATGATGTCAAACATGGAAAAGATTTAAGTTCAGTCTTAACCGTCGGGAGATAAGGATCCAAATAATAAACTAAAAACAAAAATCTGACAGTTTATCGAGAGGAACAGTATAACACGTTTTGATTTGAAGGTAGGAAACATAACATTATATTTATTAACTATATTGTATATTAGCATTGCTAATTTGTTTGAGGTGTGGGATCGGTTCGGATCGACCTCCCTGTGTGGTTCGGGTCCGGATCGGAGTCTGGAGCTTTAAGAAACTGATAAAGTACAGACAAGCAATATATTGTTTTCTACTAATATATTTAGCGTTATTAGACAATAATCTTACATCATTTGCTTTTTCTTGTATTTTTAGGATGCTTACTGTATTGTATGCTTAGGCAAAAAATAATAAATGCAAAATTACAAAGGCTATTTTGTGAAGTTTATGAGAAGAGACATAGAATAAATATTTGTTTTGTTTATTTTTGCGTAAACATACTAACCGACAATGCGCGCGCGTGATTAACGGTCCAATGTTACACAACAACCTTGATAAAGCTATATTACAGATTATTAAAAGGTTCACATCACTGTTATTATACATTTCAACGAATTCTGCAGCAGCACCTACAGAGTCTTGTGCTGAGTTATGCTAAGCAACCCATGCTAGGTCCGCTAATGCTAGCTAGCTAGCTAACCCTTCTCACATAAAACCGAAGCGCTATTTATTGAATAACTCCTCTTACTCTGGTTTCCGCACTGCCCCAGCTGCAGCGTTATAATCTCCCGAGGCATATCGTGTCTGTGTCAAATTCCTGTAAAATACGGTTTGTAGAAGAGACGCTGCTGTCAGCTCAGCTCACTGAATCTTCCCGCTTCAACACACAAAATACCGCAGTGCTAACGGTGGAGCTCACTGCGCATGCGCGGCAATGTCAACACGCGCGCCGTTGCACGCTTACTGCGCATGCGCAGCGCCTTCTTCGTTACCGTAGAAACCATGGGATAACTACGTGGTGGGAGAAAAAAATGGCTACTATTCCATATATTTCATTCATTTTATGAATAAAGCACGTTTTCACTCGGGATGCACACATGATAACACGTTTCGCTAAGCAATACCAATAAATTATTTTTGACATTAATGTATAAGGATATAAAAAACAACAAAATGAAGCAGGCAGTTATAGAGAAATAAAATCATTTGATGTAATTGTAATTGCAGAAAAATTATTAGTCACAACATTGTTTATTTTTCTGTAATGAAAAATTAAGCACTCTTTCTCAAAAAGAAGTAGAAAAACTACATAAAATCTAAAAGCCTGACATTTAGGATTCTCTCTGAATTCGTTATATATGATACAGTGTATATATGCAGAAAAAACAACTAAATAAATATAAGTATATACTTCTATACTTTCTTAAAGAGAATCATTACTGGTGACGAGACACAGATTCCTCAGTTTGAGCCTAAGAGTAAACAGCAGAGTATGGAATAGAAACATCCTTGATTGCTGACACCCAGCATCCTCAAGGGCCATTATTGGAACATTATCAGGAAAAAGGTTTAGCAATAAACAGTGCTCGTTACAGTGAGATGCTATTTGAGGAGCTGAAGCCTAGTCTAGTCTTCCTGAAAAACAACATTCAATGGTCCCTTCCCTGATCAGTGAGTCCTCATGCTAAAAGATCCTGTACATTGCCCACCCACAGTTGCGGTTTAAAACTTGCAGTTTATAATCTGGCACATAAATTTACTTTTACTCAGCATTTCAATCTCATTCATGGCGCAGGTTTAACCTCAGACAAATAACCAAGTACTGGCCAAGTTTCATTACATTCTGTTCAGACAGTTTTGTGTGATATTGTGACAAAATCTGGCTGGACAGACATACAAACATACAGACAGACAGGAAATTCTCTGACACTGGTTTCGGGTCCTCCAGTGTATGAAACGTAAAGATATCAATGAAAGAGAGAGTTCTGACCAACGTACAGACACAACCTTTCATTTATTTATATAGATTATTAAGGTTGATGCGTCCAGTTCTCATTCTGCTAATGAATACGTCCTCTTTATGACCCCGCCCCCCCATCACATCTAATTTGTCCTGGATTGAATGCAAATGTCTCACTTTTGGTTCATTATTCTACTCATGTTGTCGTTGTTTGACAATGTTGCACTTTGACAATTTCATATTAACCCCAACATCCTCATTTTTTGGTGGCTTCTTTTACACACTTTGCACAAATTTGCATGAAATCATCTTCTGTTATGTGTAAATGTGGCTTGTTTGACGTATTAGGATTTTTTTTTTTTTTAATTGGATAAAATTAGCCAAATACAGATTTAAGGACTTTGCTTTTGCCCTAAAAGATGGCGGACAGTTTAGTTAGCTAGGGGACAGGGATGTCGATTTGACACACACACACACCTCCCTCCCTCCCTCCCTCCCTCCCTGATGTCACCGAGTGCTTCCTCCGAGATGACAAAATGACGGCGACCACTTGAGGGATAAACCCGGTGTGTGTACGTTTTAACCAAGTTTTTATTGCTAGTCAAGTAAAATCCAGTAGTCTGAGGAGGTCAGTTCATGGCGTCATCAAACCGCGACGTTTCTATCTACGCTGCTAAGCTACGCTAAAAGTTTTTTTTGTTTTGTTTTCAGTTCCTTTGCTGATATTTAATGAACGTTACTTTTGTTAATTCCTGTTTATATTTTTAAATTTAGTCCCAGATTTTTATTGTTTCTCTATAATAGTTTGTAGATATAAACATGGCGCAGGAGAGCAGCAGCGAGACCGGAGACGCGGACCGAGGCAGCGGAGGCTCGATGGAGCGCAGCCCGGGCGGAGACGTGCTGAGGCGGCGGTGGCGCTCAGGAAACACCGAGGCGCAGGTGCGGGCCGTCAGGGCGACGCTGATGGACGCGCTGGGAGCTCATGAGCGGCTCATCACCTACGTGCAAGCCGTGCTTCTGTGGGAGAAGCCCGCACACAGCGTGGTCCTGTACACCCTCACTAACTGCGGCTTCTGGTGAGATGATCATGTTGATTAAAAATGCATCCAGGACAGCACACACATACAGGGAAAGATGCAGAGTCTACAATTGATGTTAAAATTCACTACAGATTTGGATTATTTTTTATCTTTATATAGTTTGCTTCCTTATGAGTAGAGTTCTTTTGTTTCGATGAGTCATCCTGTACTAGTCTTCCCTTCGTCCAATGAGGTGCTCTCCAGACTGTATATGTCCCGCCCCCTGGGGTATGACCTGCTCTACTGTAGGAGCTTGTTAGCAGCAAGCAGCATGATGTGAGTTTATTTATTTCATTGAGGATTGAATGTGGCCGGTTATATACGTCGTTCCTGCAGCTGGATGTCTGATTATGTCTGATCACTTTGGAGTGAAGGACCTTGCTCAAGGCTCCAACAGTGGCAACCCAGCAGTGTCGGGGCTCAAACCAGGGACCTCCTGATCAGGGGAAAATAAACGAAAGAGTTGCGTATTATCTGTAGGCAAAAGTAAAATTGTTTGACTCGCTCAATAGAGCCGAAAATTCCTATCACAATGGAATCAGCAGGTACAAATCCACATCTGGTGAGCTAAATCAGTACAAAAGAGAGCTTTAAGTATAGAAGTAGTCCCTGACTTACGAACCAGTTATGTTCTGGGAGCACGTTCGTAAGTCGGATTCGTTCGTAAGTCCGACTAAGTGAGTCTTTTACACCTTTGACACGAACATACAATGAAAGGCTTAAGAAAAAAACAAACAAGCAGGTTTGTTGTATATTGTATATAATTAATTGTAAATATTGGTTTCTGATGCACTGCAGGGTATATATATCTTTTGTACAATACACACGAGCTACTTCCGCGAAAGTTCGTAGATCCGTATCTGTGGAAATTCGTAACTTCGAATGTTTGTAAGTCAGGGACTTGCTGTAGTCTGTAATACAGGGTGCATATTAGGCATCCCATAATACTCAGCAGCAGGGTTGAGTCTAGACATTGCTCCGATCTTCGATCGCAGAAACCGGCCTCGTCTGATACCGATCACGGGTGTGTGTGTGGGGGGTGGGTATTGAGATCTTTTTTTAAAGGTGTTCTATTTCTTATTTATCACAGTGGAAAAAAACATGAATGTGCACACGAATGTAAGATGTATGAGAAAGTATCGTAAATGTAAAACTTTTATGCAACGTATTTCATTCTCTTGTTTGGTGTAGGTCAGAAAGATTCAAGAAGAAACTGAAACCAGTAGAATGGCTTATGACCGGACTCTCGCACACCCTGAAATGCTTATCTAAAATGTGACTGTCCTGCTATACTCACTGGTTATCACATGCAGCACATGGAACAAGGCTGCGTGGATGAAGAACAACGTTTTGGAATAAACACACACTCACTAGTGAGCATCGAGGACGGGCGTTTCTTTATAAATATCAGAAATTCTGCATGTTTTAAGAGACGATCTGTTCCTCTTATCATCCAGAAAGCTGAATAGTCACTCACTGTAGGGCTGCTCTGATCGGTCAGGAACCAGACGATAATCACTTCATTTTTACAGATCGTTCGGTCGTCTCTCAATTAGCTGAACACGCAATACACAGAATTCATGAGTCTTTTTCCTCTCTGCAGAGAAAGGCTCGAGTGCTTCTGCTACAGGTGGTTGAGTGAGGGTCGACTTTAGATTAAGCAGACAAGCTTTAGCTGCTTATGGTTAAAAAGGTTAAAGCGTCTGGCAGATTTTTCACCCCTCATGTGGTTTTGCTTTAGGAAAAAAAAAAAACTTTGCATGTTGCAAATTTGACATCTTTTAAAGAGACTCTGTAATGTTCCCAGACTGGCGACTACATGTCGAGAGCGAAGACCCATCTGTAAAAAAAATATGCGATTGTAAAAAAATCTATCTGTAAGAATCGTCTGTTTTTAACATTCGGATTAAAGTCTGTGTTCTCATAGTGTCTGCGTCGCTGACTCCTGCTTCCTCTCTGTGTCGGAGACAGATGGCGCCTGGCTATATTTAGCCTGACAACCGAGACAAGCAGGCACACGCGAGACAAGAAACCGCATCTTTATTTACCGCTTCGAAGACCCGCCACGTTCACATCATATTAATCTATATAAAACATTTAAGATTTGGGATTCGATCGCATCACGCTTCTCTTCTCTGTCAGGATCGTCACTTACACACGGTATAAATGAAAGAGACGATGTCATCACGGCTGACGACGTCGTAATCCTCTGTAATCACTCATAACCCCGCCCCTTATTGCTAACATAGCAGGTATTAAGTGTCCAGCCCGATCACACGCATAACTCATCCCGAACAACCTGTTCAGCGCTCGCGTCATCCAAAAGGTGGAAGGTGTGAGGAATGTTCTGAACGGTTATTCTTACACCTCAAGTGTGTTGTGAAAATAACCCGAGTTGTGGTGATGTGGTTGTTGCCCCCCGTAGGCCCCACGTCATCAGGTTCAGATTTCAGACCTCCAGCTTTTTTTTTTTTTTGTGGCTGGACCCGACCACAGGTCACCGTTTTGTTTTGTTTTTTTCTTTGGAGAAGTCGTAAGGTTTCAGCTGTGCTGCTGTTTACTTCAGTTTATCTCTTCAGACTTTCAGGTCTCGGAGTAATAATGGGTTCAGTACAAAGACGCTTAAATACGAGAGGATAAAACAGAACAAATTTTAAAACGGAGATTTGTCTCGATCATGATGAATCCTGCTCTCTCTCTCGGCTCAGTCTTTATTCAGTTATTCCACTCCTTCCCTCTTTCGTGCCTCAGGTATTCCCCCTTGCGCTTGTCCTTTTGTACTTGTCTCAGTCCTCAGCAGAAAGAAATCCTGAAAGAAGAAAAGTAAGAGATTCAGAGATTTGAGAGACATTCTGGCTGAGAGGGAAATAATTAAAATATCAATACAAGATACTGAACTACTGTATGCTTCGGCTAAAGCAACAAAAAACGAGCCCTTAACGTCATTGTAGTGTGTGTTTATTAGCAATAATAATTTCACACTTACAGTACGAGTTGCTTTGCTTTTGAACTTGAACAGGAATTAATTTAAAGATTAATTTAATTTAATAAACTCTGGCTGTAGGATTTATGAGAAAAGACAAACCCATCATTTTTTTCAGGCATAATCTCCTTGCTCTTCAGTCTACTTTTTAGTTCACGTTTTACGGCAGAGCCGCGAGCCAGGAACGCACCGCTGTCTTCACATCTTCATCGGAAGTGAATCGTCACAAGGTGTGAACGTCTGCTGGAGGATGTGAGGACGATTTAACACCTGAAAACGACAGAAGTGTGCGGACATCCATCGTCATGCGAGATCACGACGCCCTGAAGCCGAATTTTTAGGCTTCAGATCTTCAATAAGCGTCTCACTGTGCAAAGTTTGTTGAACCTTTCGAATTGTTGGATGATGTCCCAATACCTATGACCCCTGAGATGAGAATCCCAGAAAACTGTAAGCATGCTTTCCAAACACTTCTGTTTATGCTCTTCTTGTCCGAGTTGTTTCGGCACCAGGTGAACCCTCAGACCACACAATAATAATAATAAGAAGAAGAAGAAGAAGAATATCTACTTTTCCTTTTTTTTTCTTTTGCCGATGAGAACATGAGTATGATGTCATCTTAGATATCTGTACGGCTAGAGATGAGCTGTGACCATTTCAGCCGGTACATACATTTTTTTTACGTCAAGCCCATTTATTAATTTTTTTTCTGTCTTCCAAATGTCTCCTCCTCAAGCATCGCACTTCTTTCTGAGATTCAAACAGGAAGTGATCAAACGCAGGAAACATCTGGGCAGAAAATCTGTCCTGCGATACAGAGACCAGTATAACGAATAAGTGTTCGAACCATAAAGCGCAACCCTGAAATCTCACTTCTGCTCCAGGAGCCATAGCAGCGTCAGACGATGACATCACTGTAAATCTACATTCAGAGCTCGCAGCACATCTCGTTTCGCAGCACGTCAAATCACAGCTGTGTTGGATTTCCCGCGAAGTAATTTGTTGTGTTGTGAAGACACACACACTCTCACACACACTCCTAAGGAGAAGAGCGCCCAGCAGGAAGTAAAAGTGTGATTTTGATTCGTCTCTCTCTCTGTGTGTCTCTGTCTCGCAGGTTTTTTGCATTGAGCTCGTTCAGGCTGATCTCCCTCCTGGCATCGGGACTGGCGCTGGCGGTCTGCATCGACATGTGGAGGAGCAAGATTTGGCCCAAGATCAAAGGTAGTCACGAATGCTATCAGCCAATCATGAGCAGCCCTGTAGCGTCCTCGTTAAAATCAACAAACTTTCATTTACAAATTTATCCATAGGCTGAGAGAATTTTGAAACAGGAATAAGATTTCCAGATCGTCTCTTCAGGAGGATGTTGGTTGCCATGGTAACAGCGCAGCCACACGCATACAGAGACTGACATTATATAAATCAGCTATCTGTACCGGTAGTCCCCGACGAGTTCCATTTCTGGAGCATGTCCATAAGTCGGATTTGTTCTTAAGTCTGACAAAGTGTGACTCGTACGTCTTTGACACAGATATAAAACGTAAAAGCATGCCAATCAAACTTGAGTAAATCTCTTTCCCCCACACTGCCATCATGTGGCCAAAAACCATAACCGCGCTTAAGGAAATGAATCTCCACACGTCAAATGTATCAGCGCCTTTAAATCGTGATTTTGTCTCAGAGCTGTTTTCCACTGTATCGGACTGTGAACTCTATTTTGTTGAGGATTTTCCAAAATTAGGATTATTCACCATCAGGACAGCTTTACAGGACGGACGTTTTCTATCATCGTGCTCCAGGACTGATTCGTTGAAACCGATGAGGCCGACTCATTTCTTCCGCACACACACACACACACACACACACACACACACACACACACACACACATATGTCCGGACTTTGGACATTTTATACATTCACTAACACGCTGGTAATATAGTACATAATTATAAATATTGGTATCTGGTGCACTGCAGTGTCTATTTGTTTTGTACAATACACGTGAGCTATTGTTTAAGATTTTTTACTTCTTTTATTGTTGGATACAAACAAAAACACACCTGTCGAAAGAATATTTAGATCTAAAAAGTACTAAAAACATTTTTTTTTAACCTGCATTAATTTTTTTTATTAATTCCTAACGTTCACGTGTTCGTCTCTTCACAGTGAAGCGTGTGGATGAGGGTGAAAACGAAAGGTATAGTAGTGTGTGTGTATGTGTGTGTGAATATGTAACGAGTGCAGACATCATCAGGTTGCTAAATTGATTATTTGTTGTGTGTGTGTGTGTGTGTGTGTGTGTGTAGTTGGGGTCTGGTGCAGCCCGACACCCTGAGCGTACCCGAGTTGTGCCACTACACGGCCGAGGTTTGGGTGAGCGGAGCCTCGCGTGCCGCCGATGTCATGGAGTATAAACGACACAACCCTGGACAGGTGAGTTTTATACAGCGCGCAGCTCCAGGAATCATCAACAGGTTTTAGAGCTTTTAGCTTCAAAGAAACAAATCCTGATCTTTTAGAAGAAGAAGGAGGTGGACAAAGATTTTATCGTCGTCATCTCATGACTTGTCATCATCTCGATAAATCGTACAGCAGCCTATACAGGAAGTAAACGAGGCAGTCAGGTTAATCTGCTGAACCTGGTCACGTGTTTATTCACTTGTACACGATCTCTACAGTTCTGTGTGATGGTGTGTGGGCTGTTCTCTCTCCTGGCCACGATGGGGCGCTACATCCCCGGAGTCGTCCTCTGCTACGGCACTGGTGAGTGAAAACTCTGGGAAAAACAAACAAACAAAAAACACAGAACTAAGCAGTCCGAAATGGGGCCGTCACCATGGCAACGGAGGTAGTATAAGTACCATAAGGGTGATAAGAGCCGAACTTCACGTGAGAACAAAAAACGACCACATGATGTAAAGAACTACAGTACAGTCGAGTTTAAAAGTTAGCACGCCCCAATGATGAGAGATGTAATGCATTAAAACAAAATATTTAATGTGCTAGGTTTCACAGATGTTTACAGTATATATTAAATTAAGATATGACAAATAATATCTATCAGCTGAAGGGTTCTGACATTTCTAGATGGAAAATGACACCATGAGGGAATGCAAACGTTCACATGGTATTAAAGTTCTATATGAAGTGCAATCGCAGTACTTTAAATAAACTGGTTGTTTACGCCTTTATTCCTTTTCCTCTTTTTTTGTGGTTATGGTTTGGGTTATTAAATTCTATATTTAATAATTTTCTGAAATGTCTGGACGAAATGACGGAAGCAATACTTACTTATGGATGAAACCTCCACTGAGCAAAATGACCATTAGGAATGAGAGCCACCAGCGACGTCCTGATGCTGTATTATCACGATACCCAGGTGCCGATTCGATTGCGATTCTGCTAGTATCATGATTTTATAAATATCCTGATTCAATATAAAAAAAATTTGTTTTTTTACAATTCTAAACAAACTTAATAATAAATAAAAAAAACTTGAATAACAGGATGCTGTGCTGTCTGCCAGTGTGTGAATAGTTTAGAGCGCACCCCCTGTAGGCGTATTGAGGAACTGCAACATTTTTGCCTCCTCAAATGCAAACATTTTAATTAACAATAATTTTAAAACATACTTTTGAACTCACTGTGGCGATGCGTTTATTGCCACATGAAAGAATTGTTGAAAGTATTTTCCCCTCATCTCTTATGATCATATAATCTCGATAACGTGATAAATAATTGTGATCTCTTTCTATGAATTTTTCATTTAACACATACAAAAATTAAATGTTTTGAGAATTTAAAACATTTACCTCATAATTTTACCACAGATATTATAATATCGGATTAAATTTAAAATCTCATCAAATGCGGTTTACATTTAAACGCAACACTGCTTTGTCTTTTCTTTAAGACCATCACGATGTGTATCGTAGAAATGTCTTGATAAATCTTTGTCGCCTGGGAAACCATTTTCTTTACAGTATAGAACCTTGTCTGTTTTGTCACAGTGTGGGGCGTGGTGTTGTGTCCTCTGGCGCTTTATCACCGCCTGTGGCAGCGTGTGTGTGTGAGGCTGGAGCCGGTCCTGCAGTGGCTGGACTTCAGCAACAAAGGCTACATGATGTCCAAGCCCATAGACAACCAGTGTGAGTATCGGAGTGTGTTAGAAAAGATTCAGTCTGCTCAGGAGCTCCTTCCTGATGGAACTGAACTTTGGTGTGTGTGTGTATGTGTGTTTATATACGCTTACAGTCCTTCGTCGACCAATCAGAAGTGGCACCTCAGGTGACGCCAGCGACAGCGAAGAGGAGCTAGCCGCCTTCTGCCCTACAGTAAGTACACTTCATAGAAAGTACAAGTGATCATAAACCACAAGTATAAAGGGATATATACAGTATATTTAAATAAAATCTCGTTAGACATTTTATCTGCTGAGTTTCTGACTTAAGCCATCATAATAGTCACAGTAAAAGTCTCCTTTACTGGATGATGTTCTACAGTTACGTGTTTTTACCCCCCCCTGTAGTTTGACGAAGCAGCCGTTGCTAAGGAATTAGCGTTGACCGACTCGGAGCACTCGGATGCAGAGGCCTCGTACACGGAAAACGGCACCTTTAACCTGTCTAGGGGACCGACTCCTCTCACCGAGGGCTCCGAGGGTGAGACGGGCGGCGTCCTTCAGTCCGTCTTCGATCTTTCCTTTCGATCGGTTTCCTTTGATCTTTTAATTTCTGTTTTGCGTTTCCTCCCACCAGAACTCGACCGGCACAGCGACCCCGAGGAGTCGTTCGCGCGGGACCTCCCGGACTTCCCGTCCATCAACCCAGACGCCACGCTGATGGAGGACGACGACGACCCGAGCCTCGGGCTGCCCAGCCTGGCCTCGGTGGGCGTCTCCGGCCCCCGCGCCTCCGCCTCGTCCGCCTTGCTGGACCTCGACGCGCAGCTGGACTCGGACCAGGACGACCTCGACACCGACCTCTCTCTCGGCGGCCTCAACGTGACCTCCGACCTCGCCGGCGATCTAGCGGGCATCCTGGCCAGCAACATGATCCAGGCGGCTCTCTCGGGCGCCATGCAGGCCCCGCGCGCGTACAGGAAACAGTCGAGCTCGGAGCTGGACCCGGACTTGGACCTGGACCAAGACCAGGATGACTTTGAGATGCTGGACCAGTCCGAGCTCAACCAGATGGATCCTTTAGGCGGCTCGGGGGCGAGAGGGAGCGGCCAGAACAGAACACAGGGCTCGAGCTTCCTGTCCAACTTACTGCGGAAGCCACAGTGAGAGCCGTGTGTGTGGACTCTGAAATACACCTACCTATATCAACACTTTCTACCTGTCCACATACTTTAGACCAAGAGCGAGACTACAAGTCTGCAGTGTGTGTGTATAGGTGTGTGTATTGCAGGGGTCATGAATGTTGTTCTAGGTTTCACTCTCCTGAGTGGCTCCAGTCAATCACTGTGAAGTCTTTTTTTTTTTTTTTTTCTTTGATGTTTCCCCCCGATTTCTTTTGTAGGCACAGCAATAGTACAACGAGGGGCGGAAATAAGAAATATTACAGAAAACCAGCAGCGCAAACGCCAAACCTTCTTACAGCCTCCGAAAAGTAACAAACTGAGCCTTATTATAAAATGTGTATATATATATATCCTTGTACAGTCAGCATCGTTTAACATCATACACTCGCGACGGGACCAATACACACATTCCTGTAGATCACACACGCTCTCACACATACACGAACACGCGGTCAGGAGTCATCCAGCAGTTCAGTACCGCAACCAGAAACGCTGCTGATTTGATGAGGACGTCTTAAACCGTATGCGTCCTGTTTTTCTAAATCGCTGCACCTTAATCGTTTAAACGTTAAAACGGAGATTATAAAATCATTTACGCGTTATGTCTGAGACGTAGCAGCAGTACAGGCAGATTAATTAATTACAATTTCTTTTTATTTTTAATTGTGTGTGCCTGATTTATTATTTTTTTGTTCTATTTATGTTGCTTAATTAATTGGATTTGAACTCATTAAATAATTTAAATTTATTTTATTTAAATTTTTTTAAATTAGCGATAGAATGCAAAGCATATCAAGAGCTGGAGGTATGAGTGTATACCGTCCTAAAGGTTGCCCGACCTCTCTCTCTCTCTCTCTCTCACACACACACACACACACACACACACACACACACACACACACACACACACACACACACACTCAAACGGTACATTTCACTCGATTAACATCTTATCTGCGCTATTAAAGTCAGTAGAAGCAACGGAACCGACCCAGTTAACGTCAAGATGGTCCGGTTCAGATTTTTTCTGCGGTTCTGGAAAAAAAAAAAAAAAAAAAAAGGAAGTTCAAACCTGCGACGCCTTTATACGTCACTCAGC
This sequence comes from Clarias platycephalus, assembly GCA_030068275.1. NCBI lineage: Eukaryota > Metazoa > Chordata > Actinopteri > Siluriformes > Clariidae > Clarias > Clarias platycephalus. The sequence goes on from JAQQZT010000008.1 coordinate 4,384,348, forward strand.
TCTGCTGTTTTCACGTGTTCTTTGAACGAATCCCGTAAACGGAGAGACGTAATAAGGACGAGACGGGGTCGGTTTTAAAACAGGCAGCAACTTGAATCAAACATTTTATCAGGAAGACCTGGACAGTAAGGGCGATTAATTATCCAGTGAGCCGATCACATGGCAGCGGCGTTACTCTTAAAATGACGCAGATACAGGTCGAGAGGTTTCGTTCCTCCTCAGAGTTCAGTGAGCATCGGTTCCGCCGGTACAAATACTCACATAATCGCGCTTTACAACCTCGAAAAAGCAGAAAAGCATCTCGAACCGGACGACACGTTCCAACCCAGAAAACGAAGAAGAAGAGAACATCGCGGCATTCAGATAGGAACTCTAAAGGATCAGATAAGAGTAAGAACGCAAGCTGCAATAATTTGTCTCGAGATACTCGACCCTCAGTCTTAATTAAAACCTCATGCTGAAATGATTTATTTTAGTTGAATTATGAGATTATTAATTCACAGTCCTTATAAGTTGGTGTGTGAGTTAGTGTTAATAGGAAGTGGCGTGATGGTGTGCAGTGAAGCTTCGTACGTTTGTTTGCTGTGGAGTTTTTTTTTTTCTTTCCTTCGACGATCTGCTTCTGCTTTCTAGTGTAGTTTAACAGCATCATGGACTCCTACTTGACTTTTGCTGGACAAATGGAAATTTGCGGCTAAGAGTCTCATCATCGTACTGCGCGCTTCAAGTCTCCTTTACATTTCGAAATTTCATCGCAAGTCCCGGTTTGAGTTGAACGTCCATCCTTGTATAAATCATTATATCGTTGTATATTCCGCTACACTTTGTCTGCTGTAGACTTCACATGAAGGTTTTTTGAAAAAGGAACAATTTTCAGAAACAATTAGACAAAGTTCGATTCTTGAAGTTGTTCTTTTAACAGAAGAACGTCAACCCGTACCTAATTACATTTAAAAGTTCTAATTCCAATAAACGTTGTGGAACGTTTACAAAACGTTAAGTTCTGAAATGTTTTAGCAGTTTTTTTTTTTTCCCCTCACCAGTATTTTACTTATCTCTCTATCTCTTTAAAATTAATAATGAAGGGGAAAAAATGCGTTTTCCAGAAACGTCTGACTCGGCGTGTGAACCGTCAGGTTTGGGTTTGTTTGGTAACATGTTTTTAATCCGTCTTTTCTTTTGCAAGGAAAAGCTGCACAATGGAGTAAATCTGGGGCTGTTATAAATTATACATTATAGATGTTTTTTTAATTCATATTTTTCAAGTAATAAAATCCATTAATGAAAGCTCCCTGATTCAGAAAGGTCACGTTCTTCAATTCTGATTTTTATTTATTTTTGTGGTCATGTCATGACGGGTCACATTCGTAATTACAAGTCACTTTGTCACTTGTGTCTGACTTTAATGTGGACGTGTCTGTCCTCTATATGATGACACGTATACGCACATCGACACGTCTTTACTTTCGCCATCAGGGTTTAACGTACCATGAGTTATATAGTGTTGACCGGCGTCAGAGAGCACCGAGGGGGGAAAAGGCGCGTCAGATCCGCGCAACACTGAGGTAAAAACATCAGAATCGAGTCACTTCAGGCTGGTAACGTGAAAGTACATGACGTGAACATGGTGTACACGCAAATTTTCAGATGAATGAGAAAGGGAAGCCGGATACAGACGTTCTAAAAGCGATTACAAGGAAAATTTGCTGATATCTGATATGGAGGCCGTTTTTAAGATGAAAGAAAAGAACCAAAATGTTTTGTTTACATTTACATACAACTTTCATTTCCATCATCATCACTTATTTTGAATAATCCTGTCTCTAAAGCTTTTTTTTTTTTTTTTTTTTATGACATTTTATTATAAAATATCCGCGTTCCCGCCTCCACCAAGCCTAAAATTGTAAAAAAACAAAAACAGGTTCTGATCTGTTTTTCATTTCCAAAAGAAATTCAAAGCTCAATAGGAGAATATTAACTGGATTCTGTTTCTTTTCTTCTGTTATAGTACTTACTTCCAGCCTAATATGTCCATCTGTGGTGATGTTATCTTCACATTATGCTAGCTAAGGATCGTTGGTCTGTTTTGGCGACTTAATTTAATAGAAACTGACATTCTGATGTAACTGACTAAGAGGAGGGAGCAAGTCGCAGCTCGGATGTTCTTTATCTTCATAGGTGCAACATAGACATGTGCCAATATATCTCTATATCATGTATCGTGATATTACAAACCTACGATAAAATAACATACTTTTTCAAAAACACTTTTGTTGGTGAGAGGAAACCTGATAATATATTTATATATATTTTAAAAAGTAGCGTCTTTTTAGCTGCAGAATAACGTTTGAGCCATGCAGTAGGTTTTAAAGCAATATTATGACGATAACGTAAATACATTATCAGGCGATCGATCGCGTTTTTGTCTAATATCGGCGCGTGGTCCAGTGCATATTTTATTTTAAAGAATAAGAATTAAGAACCTGATGTGACAACTGTTATTAAAATGACAAGCCACATAAATGACATGTAATGAATCATATTTCCATCAAAACAATTAATCCCATTTAAATGCTGACTGGTTCTCTTTCCATGCTGTCTTTTCATGAGGAGAAACATCACTGCTGCTCATTTCATTCATCAGTTCATTCACCTGATGTGAGCCAGACAGAAAAGAATACTTTACATAGAAAATCATAAAACGATCAGGTTTTATTTTGGGGAGAAGAATATCCACAAAAATATATAAATTATTTGTAAATGTGCTGTGTTGAAAAGGTCATTGGTTAAAAAAAAAAACAAGTGAGTTCAGACTGTCTGTATTCACCTCATAACATGAATGACTTTTTCTAGAAAAGAAACAGTAATTGAATGGAATGTGTACTTTATAATAAAGACGATATTATATAGTTTAAGCGTTGTGTACATCTGATAGATCTTCTGTTCCTCTGTACATCTTTTGATATGTTTTGATGTGGAAGTGAATAAATTCTGAAATTAAAGCAAATTGGCACTTTTTGAATGTCTGTTTCCACCCCCCCCCCCCCCCCTCTCTTTCTACTCGTTTTGTCCTTGAATATATCATCACTTTAAGGACAAACAACAATTTATTCCAAAAAAAATTAAACTGTGACCTAAGACGCATGATGGAGAAGTTCTAACCATGTCAGAATTTATTTTAATTGAAATCTCAGCATGCAGGCAACAGCATAATGACGTCATGAAACCCAGGGACAACTACAAGTAATAAAGTGCAGTGTTTCCCAAAGTGTGAGCGCCCCTAGTGGGCTGTAAGGAGGCTACAAGTGGGCTTCAAAAGGTCATTTATTTAAAAAAAAATTCATTTTCTGTTTTGTAATTAGGTTCTAAAAATTATAAAAATTTTAATATTTATGATTCATTATTTACATTTAGAAAGTAAACAGAACTAAGGGGAAAAAAAGCCATGGGATTTCAATGATCTATATACTTTATTTATCTTCGGTCTTGTGTGTTGATCAGAGAAAAGATTTAATTGTTTTCCTTTATCGTCATTGGACAGGGCAGTACAATTTCTATAAACGGTATAGAAATGAGCAACTCTTCTTTTTTTCCTTGTTTTACAGCAAATAAGGTGTACTACAGGCAACAATATAAAGACATAAGGGTTAAAATAAAGAGAAGTAGAAAGGTGAAACTCGAGAAATTAGAATATCGTGCAAAGATTCATTTATTTCAGTAATGCAACTTAAAAGGTGAAACTAATATACAGTATGAGAGACTCATTACATGCAAAGCAAGATAGTTCAAGCCGTGATTTGTCATAATTGAGATGATTATGGCTTACAGCTC
>JAQQZT010000008.1:4435350-4456924 GCA_030068275.1 Clarias platycephalus
AAACTCTCTTTTCGTCTCAGTGTCTCTGGATAGTGTGCTTCAGGACGTTCGCTCTTTAGAGAGAGGGATGGAGGGAACCAAGAAGGAGTTCATGGTGCAGGATGACATCGTGGCGCTCAAAGACTTTGTTAAGGTCAACAGTCCGGTCCTGGACTCGCTAGTTAAAGACGGCAAGACGGCGCAGGTGATAATAACACGCCTATTCGTTATCTCAGACACGTTTCTATATACAGTACTGTGTAGCTCGATGGATTGACGTGTACAATCTGATCTACTCGGTTGTTTCACGTCCTCTCCACTAGGAGGCGTATGTTTCAGTGGTGGAGTATTTTGGGGAGAACCCGAAGACCACACAGCCCTCCATGTTCTTCCCTCTGTTTGTCAGATTCGTTAAAGGCTACAAGGTAAGACTGATGCGAGCTCTGGGTAACAGTGAAAGACACAACTATTAAACGAACATAGTTAACATTCAAGGCTGTGTATTTAATGTTGAACACATTTGTGGAACAAAACCAAAAATATTCTTGATTTCATAAAAATTATGAAAATTGAATTAAAAAAAAGTGAAAATATATAATATTCTATTGTTTTCAAAATAATTAAATAATAAAGGGGTGCTGTTATCGGAAACTCATCAAAGATGAATTCAGTGTGATGCGACCCTGAGTTAATATTTGCGACCCCAATCTTTACTATTATTTTCCTGTAACAGATCTTACTATACTTTTTTATTCTTCCTATTTCACAGCAATTTGCCTAACATAAAAAAAAACTAATTATGCTTTTGTTAAGTACAACTATACAGTTATATACAGCCACACAAGAGCTGACACTGGAACTCTTTCCATTGATACTAAGCATTTTTCATCTTACATTTTTGTTTTTTGCTAAACAACATTTTAATTCAATTTGTTTACTTTTAATCTTTGATCATTTGTCTATTTGTGAGCTGTCAATCAGTTGGAATTGATGTCATTAATCAACAACTTCTAACCAATGGGTATTGAGAATAGAACTATACTGTAACATAATTAAACAATATCACACTTGAGGTTGAGCTGTTGTTCTGAATATCAGCACGACTAACTATGACTGGCGGAGGTGGCGACTGCCATTTAGTGTACTGTAATTAACAGAGGTGAAAGTAGTTTTAAATTCTTACCGAAACTATGCAGCCAAAAGGCCAGGAGAATAAACCTAACCTGAGGAGGTGACTCAAGACCCTACCTTAGAAATTTTACCTTTATATAAAGATGAACTTTTCCACTTATTCTGCTTTAAAATATCAGCTAACCTCAGGGGGTTTGGGCATTGAACCTCAAATAGCTACCCCTGGCCCTAACTAACTGGCCCAGTTAGTGTAATTAACAATTGTAGAACACCTGTGATGCGGAGTGATACATATAGTTAAACGTCCCAGTGCTGTTATGCTCTATATCGGCACTCGTGGATTGCCCTTAATCCAATCAGATTACACAGTTTAAAAAACTATGTGGTTTTTTTGTGCTAAGTGCTTCATAAATGAGTTTTCTGGAACAAACATCACTCAGAACTCAGATTACTTCAGAAAAAAACACTGGCTTTTGAGATAGTAGTTATTTAGTAAGACATTATTAAACTAGAAGTTTTTTTTCCTTTTAGAGAAGAGAGCATTAATTTGGAAAAAATGCGCTCTGCGCTCTTAAATAATCATACATTATAATGTATCATACAGTAAGTGTTTCATTAAACCTAGTCTAAAAGTTTATTTGATGCACTAGGAACTATTTGGTTAACAGTTCTCCACAATGTTATTGTTTTTTTTATTTTCCAATTACATATCATTGAATATTAATGCTATTTTTAATCAGGAATAAGCATTATTTGTGTAAATTTGTATTACTTTGTCATAATTGCCTAAGAGGAATCCTCTTCCTGGTTAAAAAAAAAAAAAAACAGCAGAAAGAATTAAAACGAACATGTTCATGATTACGTGTCTCTGTCCATGATAGCAAGCCGATCACGATAACGAGCAGAGGAAGAAGCAGGAGATGGCGGCTGAAGAACAGAGCACGCCCTCGCCGAAGAAAAAGGAGAGCACGCCGCAGAAGGTCAGCCTCGCTTCCACGTCTTTTCCTTTTCTCCGATGTAAAAAAATAACTTCCAGGACAAAGGTTCGTCGATCTGCTCTTACAGTATCTGTTCTTACCATCAGGGTCCCATGATGCCGAAGATGCCTCAGATGGATCTGATAGCGGAGCTGAAGAAGAGGCAGGTGAAGCCGCAGGTCACCGACGGAGCCATCGAGGACATCATCACGGGTAACAAGAGCTACATGAGCATCTCTTACTACATTACGTATTACAGTTTTTAAAAATGAGATAAGCATCCTGTCAAATGATGTTGGTATCAGAAATGTACATTGTGTGTATGTGTATGTCGTTCTTTTGTCTCATCAGATTTGAGAAACGCTCCATACCGGCGAACGGACGGACGAAGACCCGCGCAGCGGCAAGAAAATTGACCCCGTTATTCCCGTTCCCACGACGAACCTAAAACTAAACAGTGTTATACCTTGTATTAGGGTTATTATACAGTAACTTGCACCAGACTTCAAATCTTTAAATACACCCTTATTATATATATATAAATACACACAAATACCCATCCAAATTACACACTAACAGAGACATCATACACACACTCATACGATCATCCTTATCGCATATTATTATATATATATATATATATATATTTTTTTTTTATTATATTATTATTTTTTAACATTGTATTACATTTTAATGGTTGTACATAAATAATAATCTGGTTAAAAATCGTTTCACATCATCCGGCGTGCATATACTTTTGGATTTACTAGAGCTGTGGTGACATTCATTTGTAAAAAAAATATTTTTAAAGGTTTTTAGGAAAAGATCACTGTATTAGAAGATAAAGTAGGCATGAATGTCTTGTGCTAAACCATTACAAAAAGCTCTGTTCAATAATAAAAGAAAGTGTTTAAATGCAACGTTTCTTTACTGCACATGAAGCTATTAAAATCAGCCGAGTAAATGTTTCAGATCGCCGCATATTCACCTCCGCAGAGACTTCGAGGAATTGTAAAGAAACACCGGGGGTGAGGTGTGAATACCGAATGGATATTACTGCAAAACTTTATGATTGTATAAAGTATAACAGGCTCAGATTGAAATCCGTTTAACGAGAAGACTATAAAAGTGATCGAGATGTTCTGAAGGAAGCTCCAAGGTCCTCTGTGCATGTCCACCACCTCTACAGGAACTTGAGGAAATACAGTATATAATGAAATAATACAGTATAAATTATAGTACAACAAGTCAAACCGGGACTTTTGATTGCGCAGAATAACAGAACTCGGTCATGAGAGTAAAACTCTTTTTATAATCCTCAGCTACACTAATGCACTTGGCTTCTCATCAAATGCATGTTGTTGTTGGTCCTTTGGCTGTTCTGTTGAGGGCTCGCCATAGCGGAGCATAGGATGGAACAGCACACAACTTGGAACAGGTTTTATGCTGGATGCCCTTTCTGACGCAACCCTCCCATTTTATCTGGGCTTTGGACCGCCACTGCATCCAGTGGCTTGGGTTTGGGCATTGGGCGGGAATTGAACCTGGGCCTGGGCATGGCAGATTGAGCCAAAAATGCACATAGTCTAATCAAATGCATGTAAATGTATAAATTCATAGCTTTTTTTATTTAGATAGTTTACATAGCTTGTAAAAAGGAAAAAGGCCATGCTTTCCATTCTTCATTAGTTTCTAATCTGTGCGGATTCCATCCATCCACTGTAGGGACCTCTGTAGTCCAACTAGGGACCGTGGAGGCCAGTGGTGAGGATTGTGTTTATTCCCATTAGTATGACCCGTGGTGGGACTTCCAGCCAACCTTCACAGACTACAGATATTTTTTGGAACGCCAATTAGCCTAATGTCTTTGGGCTGCGGGAGGAAACCGGAGTACCCTGAGGAAGTCCATCAAGCACGGGGAAAACATACACGCAAGGCGAGACTGCTAACCACCAACGCACTGTGCCGCCAATCTGCGCGAATATGAAATTATAATTATTAATGTTTTGAATTCATTTTATTAGTCCTGGTTTGACTTGAACGCCCCTCGTAATAATAAAATTGTAAATGTCTGCTTTGAGACAATGTCCACTGGTAACAGTGCTATACAAATAAAAATATAAAAGAAAATTAATTTGTCAGGGTGCCAATAATTTTGAACTGAGTCAGGTTTTACTCAGGAATCGTGGACGCACCCAAACTATAATCTGTATCCATATGAATCCAGGATTATTATTGTTCTTCCAGGTATACCGATACCTTACAACGTGAAGCGGCAATGAAACGATGAAATGGAAATTTCAACAAATGCAATAAAAATTTAATTTTTAAAAATCAGGCAGGGAAACATGGTTGTAGAAGAGAGCTGGAGTTTATTAGACACACCACCACCACCACAGCAAGTATGTACAAAATAATTTCAGCTCTCCGAACTCCTCGTACAGGGGTGTAATGTGTCTAGTTTCACATTTATTCGTCGCTGGCATCCACACCGATAAATTAGCGTCTTCTTTTCTTCAGTATAGGCATCTATATTTATACATCCATAGATTATTTATATAGAGATCTAGATTTCTTAAAGAGGTGTTGGGTTATATCAGACTACTCTAGAGGAAGGAGGGTCACGCTACGGACTCTACGCCGTGATCGGTGGCCGAATCCTTCTGTGACACGCGCACACACACACACACACACACACACACACACACACACACAGGCGCACACACACTCGGCGACTGTCAATCAAATCTGGTTACCACGTCACCACAGGTTACAGTAAGACTGGACATGCCTTCGCCACAAACATATCTGAAGTATAAAAAGTCACTTTTTCCTACTTTAAACTCTAAACTTTTTTTTTTTTAATAATTATTAATGTTATAATTATTATTATTATTATTGTTTTTACATCTGTGCCTTTCTATAGTCTCTCTCTTATTTTTTGATAAAACATGTAGACAACTTTATTTATTTATTTATTTATCCTTTTTTACATTTTTTTTTTTTAAACAATGGCACCGTGCGACTGCTTTTATGCTTTTATAATATACATGCATTGCTAATTATTTTTATTTAATAAATACCTTAGAACTTTGACTTTTTAAATAAAAAGTTTTTTTTTTGTTTGTTTCCTGGACATTACTTTTTTTTTTACATTTTTTTGTTTTTTGCATATAACTCTAAGAACAATGCGTTTTATTTACATACTGTAATATCTGTTGATCGTTTTTTTTTTGTCTAGATTTCCGATGCCAAGTTTTCCAAACATCCACATGTCAAGTAAAAGCTTCCTAAAAGGGATAAAAGTTCAAATTCATCTACAGTACACGTCGTTAAGTTTTTCATGTGCTGTCATATTGTCTGTGCTCTTTGTTAGCTGAAAGAACGGAATCGTACGTTAGCTAGACATAACGGTTAAACTAATTGTCTTTCGCCGCAGGATAATACACACATGCATATCTTTGCGTTATTATTTTTTTTGCAATTAGAACTCGGTACCAAAAAAACGCAAACTCGAACCTTTTTTTTAGTTCCCAGTTACGGCAAGAATGGACAGAGAGAGAGAGAGAGAGAGAGAGAGTGCTCTATCTCCAGTCTCACAGTTTCACCAGTCACACTGACTCTGCTATCGTTTGTCCGGCTGTTCTCGGATTCGCCCAACATTTTTCTAACGCTTTTCACACACAAGAACTGATATAAAATCGGTATTAACAAAACTGCAAATTGCACAATCATCTAAAATGATAGCAACTCTATATTACATAGAAGTCATACTGTACATTTAGATCAATATTTTCAACTCAATATATAAAATGTTTTTTTTTCCCTTGTCATGAATAAATAATAAAAGGTAGTGTGATGTCAAAGTTATAATTACACGTCTATAAAAAAAATCAAAAAAACAAAAACAAACAAAAAAAGCTGAACAAAACAATTACAGTTAATAGAAAACAACAACAACAAAAACTAAAAAACAAAGGTTTGCATCATTGATTTGTTAAGGGACCTATGTTAAAAAACACAAACAAAAAAACCCCCACCAAAAACACATATAATACATATTACATTCATTACGAGCTAAAGCTAAAGCTAATCACAGATATCATAATGCAAATTGTGATATCCTTAAACATGTTTTTTTTTTCTTTCTCTCTAGTTGTCTGGAATTTAAAGATTTGAGACCTCCATGGTTCAAGGGTGCTAACACCTTAAGCATTAGTGCTACACGGTGTGTACAGTATGTGTGTGTGTGTGTTGAGGTGACGGACAGTAATGGACGGAGCTACACTTTTAGAAATCGGCAAGCTTCAAGCACAGCATTCGGAATTATGATGCTTTGTGGATCAAACTGACATTCATTCAAGATAAACGTTACTTATAACTCCTCATTCTGTGAGCATTCTGATTGATTTATGGTTTTACTCCATCTTTTTTAAAAACGCCAGTGATCCGAAACTATATAAAACTAGCAAACCAAAAACCTACACCTTGAATGCAAAAAAAATAAAATAAATAAAAAATCATAAATTGACCAAGGTTCTCTCTGATTTGGATCTGCTGCGGGCGGATGGATGTCTTTGGCGTTTTCTTTGTTCGAAGCCTGGCAGTGAAGAAGCAAAATCACCCAGTGCCTTTAAAGATGACATAAAAGCCACCTGCCAATCATGCAGTTCGTTCAATTCATCCTGTCAGGCTCTCTAAAGGCCACAAATCAAGAGCTCTTTCGCTCCCTCAAGAAAAAGCTGCACACAGAGCAGAGCTTTGTTCCTCGCTTCTTTCCCAGAAAAATGGCAAAGGCGTTCGCCTACTGCCAGGCTGAACTGAAGCCAGAAGAGCCAGATTTGTTTCCTGTAATTAAGTTGATTTCTCTTGTGGAACAGAAATTCTTCCAAAGCTGAGGTTTTTTCACCAAAAAAAAAAAAAAAAAAAAAAAAAACCCACATTCAAACACGTGTGCTAATCTCTCCTCCGGCAGCCTGCTGCTCTCACGGGTCCAACTCGCAGGCCATTGTTTTCATCTTCGCTCCGAGACAAATCCATTTCCAACACTCGTTACGTCAAACAGCTAGAAAGAAAACGCGTATTCTCTTAACACTCTACTTTTCTTTCTATTAACTTCTTTGAAAGCAAGACTGAAAACCATGTCCATGACACAACCTCCTTTCTCAGATTTATGAGTTACTGAGTCCTGAGATTAACAGCAGAGTGTATCCTAATGAACAGAATGTTCCAATCTTTTTCATGCTTCTACCAAAGCTGACTGTTTTGATGCTCCGTTGGATAAAATTCCTGAACATTGGCTGCATATTGAGCCTTTTATGTTTTCTGCTCATTAGAACTATCTGAGGTTGTTCCAGGCAAGTTCTCCAAACGCTACACCAATCCAAACCAAACACTGGATGAATGAGGGACGAAAAGCAGGAACAAGTTGTCCCAATGGACTGACCCGATTTTTTTCCCGATTGCTTCGATCAACTTGGTCTGAACCAAGTGCTTGAATATGAGCTTAACTTCTCAATCTATAGTCCAGTGTAATTGTAAGGATGGCAAAACCTCCACCAAATCCATTTGCTTTTCTTTTCTACATCCTTTTATATATATTAAAAAAAACATACCTTCACATTGTGCATTGTGGCAGTGCCCAAGGGTAAAACAATTTGTGCCAATCTTGTGCTGATTGTCAGACACAATCATTGTATTTCATGCTTTGAAAAAAAAAAAAAAAAGTATGGTTGACAAAATATCTCTTTAGACTTTGCTGGTTGTGCTTTTACGGCGGGTCTACACCTCTGTCATGGATTAATGGGCCTCACATAACCTTTTGACATTCGGGCAACGACGCCAACTGCAACTTTCTCAACCTCCTTACTCTGAAAACAGCTTACAACCCAGAATCCATCTGTTGCACTTGTAACTTTGTGCCAAGGTTGAAGAAATATTGAAATTAGCCATACGAACACTATTTTCCTTTTACATATTGATATTTCCATTACTTAAAAAAGACGATAGCACCAGTTTCACTTACTTGCGTTCACCAAGCTAGCAAGAATGCACATGTAGGTTCACAGGTAGACCAACTGTTCTTAAGGTGTAACTGATTACGTTTATAATCTTCCTCTACGGTTAGTTTCCTCCAACTAAAGTAAAAAAGACATACCCCCAAAAACAGCCTCATCATAGCATGATCATTGTTCAGTATTTCACTTGTTCTGTTATTACCCTCCCAGAGGAACCCTCCCAGAACTAAATATGTTGATGATACAGTTTTGTTGTGCTGTTTTTCCTTCCCCTCACATTCTGCCATATTAAATATTGAGATGATAAAAATTGTGAAAACATTGACTACTACTGTACTCACTTTGGGATTATTGCAACTCTACCTTCGATCACGCATGTTCACAGTCTATCTAATTACACTTGATAAAAAAAAAAAAGTCTACCACACCACTAGGTCTGTGAAAGGTGATACTTTGCAGATGGATGGCTGTGTTTAGGGTACAGAGTCCTTTCTCTGGCCATACGTGGGTGGTATTTTGCTGGCCCATTGGCGTGACGGAGAGCCAGGCTGGAACATGGAGGGGATCCAACCCCATCTGAGCGGAACTGGCAGTACGGTCAGGGTTCTGAAGGATCCAGATGGGAGAAGAATAAACCCATAATGAGTGAGAGATGGTAGGCTGTGTGTGGGCTGTAGCCTGCATCATTCCTCCAGACTCCTCAAAGGTTCAGCCAAGTTACTGGACTGGATTCTACATGACTAATAAGTTTTCCAACTTTATGAATACAAGGTGTCCCTATTGTTCTTTAGTTCTTCCTCAAACCAATACCTTACTCGTGGTTGTTAGGTGGAACAAACTGGGGCGCAACATCATTTCCTTTCTTCTTGTTTAGTGTAGCGTTGTCAATCAACAGGTTTGGGTCATGGGATGAGCCAGAGGACACAGGGGAAGGAGTTGTGGCCAAGGAGGAGGAGGTTGAAGAAGATGAAGAATGACTTTTGGAGACTGAAGGGGAAGGTTTCGAAGAGTTGGTGCTCTGTTCTCGGAGGAGCCGGCGATGCTTGAGGGTGCTGGCAAGCAGGAGGGCCTCGGATGAAAGGGTGGCCAAGAGGGCTTTGGTCTGGGCGGTGGAAGAGAATGGATCCTCCTGGTGGTTATTACAATGACCAGTTGGTAGACGTCCAGAGAAGCTAGCAGCCCGGCTGCTTGGGAGCGGAAACAACTCTCTCTAGGGGCATCCAGGTGGGAAAATCCAGAGCAGAGAAGACAGAAAGAGAGAAGAAAATGAAGTTTCTTTATGAAGTAATTAGGTTTGATTGGGGAGGTCTTTGTTGGTTGCTCACTGTAACCGATCAACCCCACATGCTCATAGGTAGGGTTTTGGTCAGGGATCCTATTTTTCTCACATACACATCTCACATCTAGGAAATGGGATACTAAGAGAGGTGTACACATGGCCGAGGAGACTCCAAGGAGGATGATGAAGAGGACAGAGGGAGGTGGGTTCAGGTCAGATCAAGTTGCGTTTCTTCTCACTGGGGTCAGGGATGTCAGTTCAGCGATGTGGTAGCATCGTCCCATGGAGAAGATGAGAGAAGGGCAGGTTGATGAGGATGAAAAAGGAAGGGGGGAGGACAAGAGGGATGGAGAGATGAAAACAGAAGACACTCATTAGTATTGAGCATGCAGGATGCCAGGCAGGCAGAACAACAGTGAATGGTGCTATACAATAGAAGCCCTACGTTCAGACATGTAATAAAGCAACAATCCATTTGTGAGTAACAGGGAAGAGGGATTTCAGCATCGTACTGTAACTTCTACTAGGTAAGACACAATAAAGCATTAAAATCCAGATCATTTGATGTGTTTCTTTAGTTCCCCACTCACAACTTTATTTTCTATGTGCAGTTAATTCTTGTTTACACTTTAGCATTTCGAAATGGAAGACAAACATCTAACTAATTAAAATTTCTCACCCAACAGAGACATTGCCTGGAAGCTTGGATGGAAATAGCAGAGATAGGGGATGTGACTAGCAAGTGTAAGGAGCTTTGTTAATCTGCTAGTATGTAACATGTATTTCAAACTCAGATAGAGATTAAGATTTTGTTTTGTAAAATTCACTTATACCACTTCAGCACTGCTATTTCAGCAGTGAAAATATGAACTAATGCAAAGTTTCATTAAATTCAGTCCAGCCAGTTTTGCATTAAAAGAACGAGTTCTGAACTGACAAATCCTTCCTTTTACTTGATCTAGATTACATTAAGTTTATGCAAAGAGTCAATATTTGCAGTGTTGACCCTTCTTTCTTAAGACCTTTGCAATTCTCCCTGCCATACTGTCAATTACATCCTGACTGATGGCAGCCCATTCTTGCATATTCATAGCTTGGAGTTTGTGGGTTTTTGTTTGTCCACCGCCACTTGAGGATTGACCACGAGTTCTCAATGGGATTAAGATCAGGGGGGTTTCCTGGCCATGGACCCAAAATTTCAATGTTTTGTTCACCAAGCCACTTAGTTATCACTTAGTTATGCTTGTGTACCATTCTTTATTCATGGCTGTGTTATTAGGCAAAAGAGGAGTCCACCCCCCTTTGCTTCCCTTCTTGACCTGTATAAAGGTAAGCGCTACCATGATGACGGTGGTGATAATGATGATGAGCACCTTGCTGCCCAGTTTACAATAAACATAATCGTTTCTCATGGATAAGATGTAAAATGAGCGTGAGACTCCTAATTAGTTTCTCCTGCATGTGTATATATGAAAGCAATGCGGCATCGGTATCTTTGCATTCAAAAGAAGAAATGGACCATAACTTTTTTTCTTTGTCTTGTCAGCACCTTGCTAAGCAGATGGTAAATTAGTGTACAAGTCTTAGATCTGGAGGTGAAGCAGATGGCGCCTTGAGTGAGTGAGAGAGAGAGAGAGAGAGAGAGAGTGATATGACATGAAGAGTGACATGAATGACAGACAGCTGTAAAGAACGTCCCTAATATAAGACAAAAATTCAGAAACATAGTCGAGGCCGCTTTTGCACACAGAAATATCATTTACTGAAACTCAGCACTCATTCATGTTTTTATCTATGAAAGAGTATGGTCAAGTGGGAAACCTGTCTGATGTCACTCCAGCCGAAATATTTTCTGTTAAAAATATGGTTTCCCATTTATCTAAAGAAACCATAAATGTTGCCCCCAGAGTGGTGCAGTGGTAAAGTGTTCGATTCCCAGGTGATGCTGTAGCCTTTCGCATCTGAGGGCCTGGAGAGAACTGATTGGCTCAGCTCTCTCAGTGGGATGGGATGGGAGGCATTTAGTGCTCTCACCACAATCACGGCTCTACAGACAATCATGGGTGTCTGTTAGCTCTCGCAAGCGGAAGGAGCGGATAGCGCTGTCCTCCGTGGTGTGTTACGCAACCAACGGTGTGAGAGCGAGCAGTCTGAGAAGATGTGGTCACCTGGCATCACATGGTTTGGAGGAAACACGTGATAGTCTTCAGCCCTCCCTAATTGAGTAGTAGCCTTGATGTGGGAGACTGAGGGAATTGGATACGACTAAATTAGGAAGGAAATCAGGAACCCCCCCCCCCCCCCCGCCCCAAGTAAACACAGTCAGTTGATCTAAACATGTTTAAAGCCTTGAATGATGTGAAGGCTTGTTTGCCTTTAGAAGAAGTTGCCACTTTTTTGCCTGTTTATGCAGATTATACATGAATGTTTCAGCTCAATGTCTATGTAGATTGGACACTGTTTAAAGTTTGTTTCAATTCGAACTTATCATTGCTCTCTCTACTCTAATGTTGGATGGAATTCTATCTCTCTACTCTATTTGTTGACTAAGACGCTATTATGTTTTTATCTATAATACAGCAAATCTTCAGCAAATTTATTTCTTGAATCTCTTCATCTTATTATAATTTTAGAACCATTAATAATTGCCGTCTGTTTCTCAGCTTCAGGTACTTGGACCCGCTTACAGAGAGTGATTCAATTAGAGCGTCTTGTGTCATTGACCACCTTCAAGCCCTTGGGAAATTTTATGATGATGAATTCTCTTGCTACATGTATTTGTAATTTTTAATTGATATGATCTGTCAATTTGTTTTAAAACCCTTCTCCCATATACCCTTTTTATGTGTCTGTAATTTGACTTTCATCAATTTAGGATTATCATAGCTGCCATTTTGGTGCGGTCTAAATAGTATCATTTTACCTTGCAAAATAGTATTTATAATCTAAGATAATCAATTCTGTTTGATTAAACACTGTATACAGATGGTTCTTCAGTTCTCCTTCTGGAGGAACAATTAGAAGGTTCTAGGTACAACCCTACAGCAGAATATCTCCAGTGGACCCCTTAATTATCCAGTGAACTCTTATGTAGCGGTTAGCACCGGCGCACCAATGTGATTGGTAAATCGGCGCTCCAAGTATTTAACCACACTTGGACATTTCCACTATGTACAAAGGGGTGTTCTGGTCAAACCAAGACTTTTGATTGTGCACAGAATATCAGAACACAGTTATAAGAGTAGCTGTGTTAATTGTATAATATGTGAACAGTCTGCTGTAATGATACATTTTCCCTTTACAATTATTAAAGTACTTACTCTCTCTCTATCTCTTTATAAACTCCCTGAATTTCTCTATATAATCCTCTGCTACACTAATGCACTCATCCTAATGTTTTACAAAGTGTTTTCTTTTCCCCCCCCGATTTTCTCCCTAATCTAGTCGTGTCCAAATCCTCCCCGTCACTAGGGGGCTCCACATTAAGGCTACTACTACCACTCAGTCGTGAGGGGTCGAAGACTATCATGTGTTTCCTTCGAACCACGTGACGCCAGCCGACTGCATCTTTTCGAACTGCTCGCTCACGCTCCATTGGGGGCGGAGTAACACACTCGGAGGACAGCGCTATCCGCTCCTTCCTCTTGCGTGAGCTCACAGACGCCCCTGATTGGCTGTAGAGCCGTGATTAATGTGGGAACACAAAGTACCTCTCGTCCCTCCCCTCTGAGAGAGCTCGGCCAATCAGCTCTCTCTAGACCTCCGGCTGCAAGAGGTTACATCATCACCCGGGAATTGAACCAGCGATCTCTGGATGATCAGACTGCCTGCTTCGCGTCTGAAACTCTGGCCTCCCAGGAACTCCTTTGATACGCCTGGTTTCTTGAGGCGAGTATCATCAACATACTGTGCATGAGGTCTTATGTAATTGTAAATCAGTCTTACACATTCCCTCACAAGTCTCGGTTTGACATGAACATCTTTCGCAGTTTGTACCAGTTTCTACATTACTGTTAGTGATATCAGGATATACAGTGGCAAACAAGATTTTATTAATAAATATAACTTTTTAGCTTAAAATCCAATAGCTAAACAAGAAGTATGAGCTAGCTAGCAAACTAGCCCACAGGCTATAAGTGGGTGTTGCTTCTTCTGCATCTGTTTTTAAAAAAAAAAAAAAAAAGAAAAAATCTGTTTTGCTTTATTCAACCACTATTCTCTTCCTCACTATCTCCCTGCTCTTTCGTTCTCTGATCTTTTCTCATCTCTCTACACTGCAGACTCACCCTTTTTATTTATTTATTTACTTACTTTTTTTTTTTTTACCGTGCTCCATCTAGCTAGCTCACCCATAAGGTCATAAAAAAAGACAGTAAGACGGAGTAAAGTGGTTGTAGCTGCTGGTGATCATCACACATGAGGCAATTACTGTACAGTACAAATACAGCGTCTTTTATTGTTCTTACACCTATACTAAACAAAAGTCTATTTTCCTATAGGGGGGAAAAAAAAGATAAAAGCTCAGCATGAATTATCGCACAATAAACATAACCTCAGAGACGCAGCAGCATCAGCATTAGCATTGTTTAATTCTGATGTTGTAAACTAACGACCCAACAAGTCTTGAGAATTTGCATAAAAGTGTAAAGAGTTACGTAGACGGAAACTGTGCGATCTTGTTTTACTGTAGAACGCATTACACTTTCATATCTTTGAGCAACACAATGTTTCTAATATAATGAAATATCTCTATGAACGCTAATGCCGGTTAAGATCGGTTAGGTTCAATGCTATAATGAGGGCCACAAAAAAAGGAATGGGTGCACAAACTTTGGTGTACTGCTCCTGAGATACAGTAGCACACAGAAAAACGCTATGTCTCATACATTCGATTCAGACATTACATCATGTCTTGCTTTGTTCCCAACAGCCCAAGGGTGTCTCGATTCTGATTCCCACAATGCGCTCAACATGCCGCATCTGAGCAACCTACTAGTAGAGATGGTTCTATCTACTGCGCTCAGGAGGTTGGATGTTTTTCAGGCGCTACGCCTACGTCCGATCTAAACGCTTTCCAGTTCGTACATCAACTCGGGAATTTGTCGCGAGTGTAATGTACTCAGCAATTATTACAGCGCCTTGAGCAATGTGTTCAGTGTATTATTTATCTGTCCACCTACACCAAAGCATCTTCAACTCCAGTCCTGGACAGCCAGTGTCCAACACAGTCTGTAATACACCATATCAAACCTAAACACACTCACTGAGCCTGGTTATTAACAGATTAGTTGAATCAGCTGTGTTTGAGCAGAAGAATCACCCTGGCCTTCTAGGATTGGAGCTGAAGATCCCTTACCGATACTATACCTATACCTAACACTGATGCAACCATTTTGGTGCTCTTTGCGTTTGGTTAAAAACTTTAAACTGTTATGGGTTTAAAAAGACAGTAAAGAAACACAAAGGCACCAATCGGTGGCATCATTTTCAGTTTTAAATACTGTGGAAATCAGAGCTTTGTGTATCTGCCACTATGTAAGCTTTTCGGAATTCTTCTCCAAATCCAAACCCAAATTGATCGGATTGATCCACTGGGATTAATTGACAAATCATACAATATCGTGCAAAAGTCGTAACCCACTTCCCCCTTTTTATTCCCTCATTTTCTTTATGTAGTCTTGAGGAATAGTTCTTCAGGCTTCCTGAAGGACTTTTTTTTGTCTATTATTTTTGTGCCTGAGCAGTTTCAGAGGAAATGTTTCTTTGCTTGTTAAGCCACACAGTGACCTATGAATCATTCAAGCATTAAAAAAACCCATCTAACTTAAGGCATGAACCAGTGAGAAACAGGTGCAGATGATGATCAGGCCGGTGATTAGTGTACTGGTGATGCTGAACTCTGAGTGGTTGGAACAGACGAGAGGGGAAATGAGGTTGCTGCTGAGGTTGTACATTAATTAATTAATTAATTAATTAATTAATTAATCTTTTTCTAATTCACTTTTAGTGTACGTGGTTGCAGGAGGCCGGGAGGCTATGCGAGGAGACTTTGGGCACAAGGTGGGGCGCACCAATGAGCAATTTGGGAAAGCAATTTAACCAGACCTGCTTGTCCTATCTGTAGATGTCTGCATGTCCTTGAACTGTGGGTGGAAATCCTCCCAAGCACACACACACACACACCAAATAACTCAAGGCAGGAATCAAACCCTCGACCCTGGAGGTGTGAGCCCACAGCGCTAACTGCCACGTCACTGTGCTGCCGAGTGTTACAGTATACCAATATTTCAATTATATCTTTAAGCACTTTGCAGCCTGTCGCATTAAAGCTTTTTAAAAAAAAATAAAAATAATTTTAGGACATAATCTACAGAAATGATGGGAATGATTTATACTTCGCAGTATGCTGTTATAGAAAAATAAATCGACATACAGTATCAGGTGGATCCAGTTGTACCGGAGAAACATGTTTAAATGCTTGTATTGAAAAATGTCACTTTGCTTTAAACTGAGAAACCGGATAAGGGCCGCCCGCGAGGCTACAAATCATAATGGAAAAATCTAGGATTGGCTCAGGGTGCAGGGCACAAGGCAGCAGAGAGAACGTGCCACACTAAACGCCTGGTTATCGAGCAATAATGCATCGTTCAGCTTGGAGGGAAATAGGAATGGGTGAGGAGGTACCGCGCGGAGAGAAGCAATTTGGAGAGAATTTTCATAACGGAAATTACGGTAGAGATAAGAAATATCATCATCATAATCATTGTGACAACATGGTGGAGGAAATATGAGTCATATTAAATAGTCTCCTGTCATTAGGGGGAGGAAAATCATATTTTATGCCATTGGGAGGACTGAGAAAAGTGCAGAATAATTGCTCTCATGTCCCCGTCGATTCACCATCGGAAGCACTTCTTCAAGGAATATTTCATGGTCTCTACTCAATCCGGATTTAACTTTTATTTTTCAGTTGTGTGCGAAGATCGCTTCTTTACTTTGGCGTCAGCGCTACCAGGCTAATACGTACATAGCCTCCAGATTAGCATCACAGCGAGAGCATGTATAAATCATCACACTCATAATATCAAACATCTCAAAGAGACTCGCTGACACTGTATGACTCAGTGTTATGGATAGAATTTAGCGAAAGTACATCATCTCGAGGCTGAGTCACGGTCTTCCTCAGCACATAGTTTGGTACTGTACAACAAAACTTAGATGGGAGGCGTGGCTTAAAAATGCCTCTCTTTCATATTGATTTTAGGCTACGTTTATACGCAACACCTACCCGTGTTGCACAGGAAAAATTTGGGGGGCAATTGGGTATTAAAGATAAAATATTCGCTTTATAGAGAGCGAGAGAAGAATAAAAGCAAACGGTGAGAAGATGAAGGGTGATGAGAAGAGAAGGGCGAAAGTGGGCTAGATGAAAAGATAACCTTGAGATGAAAGAGCAAGTGAGTGCACACTTCAACACTTCATGGATTGTACATGTGAGAGAGAGAGAGAGAGAGAGAGAGTGGACATCCATACAGGTAAGATGAGTGCTGGAGGTTGTGGTTTCCATTTCAAAGAGAATAACTCAAGGTTTATTTAATGAGACAAGCTAAAGCTCTGATCAGATCTCTCTCTCTGGCACTCCTACGTCTTGGCACTCCAGTGATTCAGACCCCTTCTGCCCTCCGCAACTGCCTGATGCATCCTGGTGCCCGACTTCTCATCAGAGCTTTCAAAACTCTCATGGCTTACGACAGCATTCACTCGAATAGTTTATGGACTGAAATCGCCATCAACAATCTCCTACTCACGTCTACATCAGTAAACAGTTAGTAATGTCAACATTGCGATTTATTACATATGAAAACACAGTGTTTGAGAATGGATCTATTTATGGTCTCAATATCTGGTACGACCCAAGTGATAACGGGTTCCCTTTTGGCTGCGTTCACATTACCAACTTAAATTGACTCAAATCCGATTACATTTTTTTGTTTTTGATCTGATTTCTGAATTCTGTCTGAATGCAAAATCTGATGTTGTTCAGATCAGATCTGAGTCACTTTCATATGTGGTCCTAAATCAGATATACTGTATATCTGATACACGGCCTTGAATGAGAACGGTCAGATCGGAATTTATGTAACGTTTTACCTCTGTGCATGTGTAAGATGATGACATCATCAGTTAGAACTTGCAGTTCTCATAGCAGTGCTAGCACTAGCTGCTGAAACAGCTAAAGCGTTTAAAGACCTTTCAATTCAACTTTATTTATATAGTGCTTTTAACAATGGTTATTGTCGCAAAGCCGGTCTACAAGATCAAAGATTATTGAAATAAATATGAATTGTGTGAGAAAATATGTATGAATCAAAATGATCAGAATCGTTGAGAGGAACCAGACTCAACAGGGAAACCCATCCTCGTTTGGGTGATAACGGACAGCAGGAATTGAGGACATCTGGCTTTCCTCCTTCTTCTAGACAACAATAAATACAGCCAGCTAATTGCTTGCCGTCCTCCAGAACAAAACTCCAAGCTTTTCCTAAAATTGCATTGAGTGGTTGAAATGAATGAGAGGTTGCACGAATATGGGATGTTTTAATCCAGATGGTGCGAGCCAAGTTTCAGTTGTGTCAACATTAGAGTCAGATTAAAGTCACTTGTAATCACGAATGTGAATCATCATGACGTGCAAATCCGATTTGACCAAAAAAAAAAAGAAGATCTGAACAATGTGGCTTGTAATGTAAACATAGTCATTGAGTCCAGGTCCTCTGAAGGTTTCTTCCTCATGTTGTCTCAGGGAGTTTTTCCTTGCCACTGTCGCCTCCAGCTTGTTCAAAATTTATTTTAAATATTATTCCTGTAAAGCGTTTTTTGCGACAATGTCCATTGTTGAAAGCGCTATACAAATGAGATAAAATTGAACCGAATTGAGCCGGAGACTGGAGAGAGGGGATTACATTGGAGGGAAAGTTTACGAGGTCACATTAGGGGGAAAATTTTATGAGCTCACATTAGTTGGGAAAGTTGGCTTTTTAAAGCTCCGGCCAGTACAAAAAATGGACATGCACTGGATACCCATGTGAATGTCTCAACATTTTAAGTCTCAAGTAAATTTTATAATAGGTCTCCATTATATCATTCCTGAGAAAGGCTCCAAAATCCACCATGACTCTGGCCAGAACAAAGTGCTTACTCAAGATGAACAAATAAATGAATGAACACACACACATGTACTATATACACTATATATATACTCTCACATCTTCCAAAGCTCATTTTTTTTTTGCAGTATCTCTGCATACGTACATTTCATGAAATATTTTTTATAATGGAATTATAAGAAGAAAAAAAATCAGATATAAGATTTGGCCCAAGGAACGATCCGTGTCTGTATTTTGGATTTATCATTTCATGCCGAAGCCGAATTTGCATAAAACTGAGACAATCTCAGTTCTGATCTTCAAGGTGTCTTTATCACTTGTCAATCATCGCCGAAATTATGACTCAATGCTGTGCGGAGAGCTTACACTGTAGTGTGGACATCAGGGTAGCACTTATTACAGCTTTTTATCATTTATTTTTCAGAAATGTTTTTTTCTTGTACAATTTTTTCAGACTAAAGTTCAGTGCACAAGCCGGCCCACTTAATTTAAAGTTTGTTGTATATTTTGGTGTGTCTATGTCTATGTCATCATCATTGTGTGTGTGTGTGTGTGTGTGACACAATGATTGAACCTCCTTCTCATTGACTGGCTTAATGACGAGACACTATCAATCGTGCAGCGTGTATCGAATCTTCGTAGACTCACTACAGGTCTAACCAATAAGAGGAACGCGTCCCGACACTAAATCCATCTTGATTTGGTTGACTATCCTGCTCTGCACTCCATCTCCATTTCTCCATGTCTCACTTGTCTTCTTCTTCTGTCTGTCTGAAGCTGGTCTTTGAATTCACACCTTTTCACCTTCCACAAACTTGACGGTTGATTTCCTTAGTTGTTTTCTTTGCTTGATTCAGCCCAACAATCTGGCCCTTCTGAAAATGGTGGCCTTTGTGGGTCCCGTGGGTCCCCCCCCCCCAAGGCAGTGTATAATTGCACAGTATATTCAGAAAAATAATTCCCTATACCTCAAAGCTGCCAACAAGCATTACCTACCCAAGGTCATGTATCATAATTTCATTTAAACAGTTAGTCATTGACCAGTTAACCAGTTAATTGACTACTAGTTAACCAGAGTTAATCTGATTATCTGATAACAGTTGTTAAGGACAGGGTCAGGGGTGAAATGCCATCCTGCATACCTGCTGCTGTCCCTGGCTCTTCAGGAAGTCTTCTCTCTGTTTGCCCACTTTGTTCTTGTCCAAGCCGCTCTGCTGGAGGTGCTTTAGACGAGATATCGCCTTCCCACCACCGTTCTGAGACACAGACAGTAAGATTTCTTTTAAAATGTTTGAGAAATATATATATTTTTATGAAATTGATTTAAAGATCTGCTTTTCTGCACATTCGAGTGTGAAGCATTGCTGAAGAAGAAAGCAGAATAACAAGGAAAACAGGCAAAAAGGCATATGCAAGGCACACACACACACACACACACACACACACACACACACACACACACACACACACACACACACACACAGAAAATATTTTCAGAATATAATCCACTCTGCAGGGAGAGACAATAATAACAGATTTGGCTCTGTAATAACTGAGCGTTCTGAACGGTCTGTTCTTTCTCTCAGCTCAAATACTCAGAATTGTAGTTCTAGAGAAAAAAAAAAAACAATAAATCAAAACATGCTGAACCTGATCACCTCAACAGAATCATACAACGCCACCAATGTTCACATTTACTTTTAAATATTATCGAGTTGAGTAGCATAATCATTTAAATATTAAACTATAATGAGTAATGGTGATGAGTGTATTTAAATACCATTCAAGGGCCGGTCACATATTAAAGGTCCCATATCATACTATTTTTAAACAAGTTAATGTTCCAGCTGAAACTCAGACGCTGCATTCTGACTGCTTGATTTCTATTCCTGCTTCACTCCTTTTCCAATTACACCATTTCAGTGTCTGTAGCTTTAAATTAACCCTTTGTGGCAGTATATAATAAAAATTAATTATTATCATTTTAATGGTCAGTCAGAATGCAGGGACTGGAAATGTCTCATGAGTAAAATGTAACTAACAGCTGAAGAAAGCTAGGTCAGCAGTTAGCAGCTACAGTACCTGCTAAACTAGCCCTATTTGCTATACAGTGGAACCTCGGATTGCGAGTAACGCGGTTTGCGAGTGTTACACAAGACGAGCAAAGATTTTTAATAAATTTTGACTTGAAAAACAAACAAGTCTTGGTTTACGAGCATCGAGTATCATGTATCACGCATGCGCTTCTTGTTTTGACGTTGAGCGTCACGTGATCACAACTGAGCCAATAGTTTTTCTCTCTATTGCGCTGCGGAATTGTGGGTAATCGTCTCCCCTGCTGGGTCTTAGTGCTCGTCTCTTACTGGTATAATCAACATCCGTGCACGCGTGTACTGTTTACGTATAACACGTGTGTGTATAAAGCAAAAGAAAGTCTCATTAGAGAGGTTAAAGATCCAGGTCGTTATGTGTGTGCGCGCACATAATTTGACACCGTGCCCCTTCACACACACACACTTTCTCTCTCTCTCTCGCCTTTAAACGGAAACACTTATCTGTCGGGATTTATTTAGACTTTTTTTTAAAGGTAAAGTGCAGGTTAATTTGTTTTATTTTTACTTTATATTTTGTATTTATTTTTTGGGGTTGCGGAATTAATAATTTGAGTTTCCATTATTTCTTATAGGAAAATTCGGTTTGGTTTACGAGTGTATTGGAATATGAGTCTGCTTCCGGAACGTATAATGCTCATAATCCAAGGTTCCATTGTAGTTCTTAAAAATGGTGTCCAGAGAATAGAAGAGCTGGGCAGAGCAGGGGGAAGGACTCTTGGTATGTGAGGTCAGAACAGGGGGGAAATCTGATTTGCTTGTTCAAGCATTGGACAATATAAAAATAGAAAAGGACAAAAAAAGTGAATGTTTGTTTTTCCTCATGTTTTTATGTTTACATACACTACCGTTCAAAAGTTTGGGGTCACTTGCAAATTTCTTTGTTTTTGTTTAGTGATTTATTTTCTACATT
>JAQQZT010000008.1:4457024-4469867 GCA_030068275.1 Clarias platycephalus
ACAATGTAGAAAGAAATAAAAATCAGGAACCATCATGGAGTTAGAAAGTGACCCCAAACTTTTGAACGGTAGTGTAGACTGGACCCCCAGTCTGAATGTCAAAAAAAAAACTGAAAACTAATAGGTGGTACTATTGACAAAAACCAGTCTAAGCAATGTGTTGAATTTATGATAAGTTTCGAGATCTCACCCTGCTTTTGTTATGTTCAGTTTTAATTCCAACCCCCAACCCCGGAGGTGCGAAGTGACGGTACTAACAACTAAGCCGCCATGCTTCCTCCTTTGTCATTCTTTTAATTAAATTCCTTCATGAATTTGTATGAAGTATTTAAGGACCTAAAGCAAGACAACATTAATCGCGAGAAAATGCCATTTTTCCAAAACTTTCATAATTGCTTGGCTCATTAAAACTTAATCCGGGATTGCACTTGTTTATCGCAATTTGTGTGTTTGGAGACTAAATAGATTTTCACGCTGTCTAGCTCGTAATAGGAGAGAAGCTAGACGCCGTTGTTCATTACTCAGACAGGAGGTCACCGCAAAAGAGTAACAAGCAGCAGGAATAAAGACCCGAGAAACCTTGAAACGTTCAACAGCAGATGAGAGGAAAAAAAGCCGAAAAAAGAGAGAGAGAGAAGCTAAAGCAGTTTATTTTTATCACCAGACAGTTATGGCTGTTGGTACAGAGAATAAAAAGCAAAGGATAGATGAAGTTCAGTTTCATCGCCGTGGCGTCGAGGAGATAGTGTGATGGAAAGAAGATAAAAAAGATGGAAGGTCAGAAGGGGTCAAAAGGATCGCTAAGGTGTCTCCTTATCACCTGAGAACCAGTACCCAGAACCAGGACAAGGAAAGAGATGTGCATGAGAGTATGAAATGCTAAGGGCTGAGTGTGTTCCTGAACCTTGGCTGTGCCGATACTTATGGAGGGCTTAGGTGGAACTGGAGGTCTCTGGATCTCTCCTTTTTGTACGCTTTTGGTTGCTGATACACTCGTAGGAGCAGTGCTGGCAGATGTCTTGGAATCTGGAATCTCAAAATACGGAGGCCCAAAATCAACCAGGCTGAGCTCCAGCTCGCGGATGGTCTCTTCCAGATTGTCCAGCCGCTTATAGGTGCTGTGTCTAATGTCCTCCTTGCGCTCCTGGACCTGGGATTGGACTCCTTTGTTTGTTTCCATCTCATCGTCGATCTCAAATGATTCCTGGATCCTCAGCTCGGTTTTCACTAACCTCGCTGGTTTCTTTGCCGTTAAAGGCGAAGGTGATTCGGTAATCCTGCCTTGCTCAAGCTCCTTTATCGTCCTGTCCAAATCTGATATCTGAGATTGTGCTTGATTAGTGGATGGAGCACGTTTCCATAGCGACAGACGGGGACTCTTGACAATGTAGCTGCTGTAACTGAGACCTCCAGTGATCTGGGTTGGTTGGGCCAAGTTGGAATCCTGCGTCGCGGTTGGTTTCCTTGATGAAGCCGAACATCCTGTCCGGACAATCTGAGGGACGTATGAAGAGGAAGGTTTATCCGGAGGCTGTGAATTAGATATCATGAATTATACCTTGTTGTTTATCGCTAAACTAGTAAAAAAAGGATGCAGGAATCGTTGTCTTACCAGTGTGTCAGGGTTTGGTTGGTGGAGACTTTTCTGCAACGGCGTGAACTGCTGATATGGGAACATGCAGAAGTCTAAAACACACTTTATCAGCAAGATGGCATTCCATACACATACGTTATAAAGAACAGGATGTAGTGTTAGTCAACATTGTCTTGGAAAATTCTTATGTACAGGGTCTGGCTGCACAAGCGTTTGGATATAAATACCACACCTTTAATATTTAATTGTCTGGTTTTAAGAGCCTGAGACATACAGTAACATGGGCTTACACAAGCCAGATTCCTAGCTTTCCCCGGAGAGTCCCTGTGTCCCTCAAGATGTCCCAGAGACAACTACGTTCACAGGAAGACATCAGCTGAGGAACCAGATTTGTTTTAAAAAAACAACTAAATAAAAAAACCAAACCTCTGGCTTTCAGGCCCTTCCATCGCTACAGTACAACCCGTGTTGTGGTTCTCACTTTACTGCTTCAGAGGCAATTTGAAAAAGGAGGAGGTCAAAAAATAGAGTGGAAAAAAAAAAAAAAGAAAAGCAAAAGGGATGACATTTCCAGCCAAGAGCATTTTAATGAATTCGCTGATCAGTAAGTGAGTCATCAGAGACAGATTCAGCAGCTTTAAAAAGGTCTAAAAGTCAAACTTTATACTTGGGCAAATTCATCAAGTCAATAACTTCTTTTTCATCTCTTCAAATAAACAGAGGCGTATCGAGCGAGACAGCTCCCCTGCGCTACTTTTGCCCTATGAAAAATGACTTCATTTGCATAGCGAGCGGTGACAACGAAGCTTTTTACAGTATATATGATGCTCAACGTTTCGTGTTGAGTTCAGATGCAAAGAGCTGATACCGGTGATACTTTTGTTGTCATACAAAGCTGAGCCAGACACTATTTTTTTCCTGCAGTTTTCTTTTTCTCTTTCAATGAAGTTAACCAGTTCCCGTCTTTTAGCTAATTTTACGCATCGTGACCAATGTGGCAGGCTGGAACGCTAACACAGGCTTACAGAAATCAAGCTGCTGCATCATTTACTGTAATATCTGGAACATGTTGTTCATTAAGGAGAAAAGGTCTAAACTTGTTTAAAAAACAATCCCTTAAGTACTATAAGGGTCGTTCACGTCAAACCGGGATGTATGATTATGCAAAATAACAGAAGACGGTTATAAGAGTTTAAAACTCCCTTTATTTCTCTATATAATCCCCAGCTACACTAATGCACTTATCCCAGTGGTCCACTAGTGCTTGGACACCATCATCAAGATAGGAGGCATGATTGGACTGCCTGCTTCAAGTACAGTATGAAGCACTGGCATCACACTCGCTGAATGGTAATGGGAAAGACTGCATTGGTCTCCGAGCCACCTCAGACAGGATCGTCATTGATGGATGTACAGCATTTTGCGTCCTGTCTGAACTATTGTTCCCGACCTGACTTTTGATTCCGACTTCAATTCCCAGGATGCACTTTACCGCACATCAATAGTTCTTAATTGTTTTGTTACACCATAATCAGTTGGCTGTTTATGTTCTTTCTGTTGAAACTGTCACCGTGTGTTAGCTTCAGAACTAACTAGTATTAGCAGTCGGCCCATAGCCTAACCATAGCTCTTAGATCTTTAATTTTGTACTGCTCCGAGTTTTAAACGCAGCCGATACTTGGTTTAGGTTTGGTTTTGGTGGAAGACTATAGACATCATCATTTTATGATTGAAGAGCAGGACTAACTCCCCTATTTGCTCCGGATGAGCTAACAGACTGGTCTAGTATTACAGCTACAGGTGGTTAAACACATGGTTTAATCACCACATACATGGCAACCTGCAATGCATTCGTCTAATAAGAGAGAATTGAACAAAATGCGACAGTTTACCCACTTTATCCATTGTGCATCTTTTGTTACGCAGATCTGGCAACCCTTATACATAGGTTATATCTAAGCTTACACACGAATCACACAGTAAGTTTAATTACACGCTTATATAAAATTTCTCATTATAGTGAAACCAGTTGAGGATTTAAAGGCCTATCAGCCATATTAATGCCCTCCACACTGTTTACTTGTTGTAACACGAAAACTGTGATTGATTCATGATAACAACCTCAGGCGGACATAATCACATGCAGAACTGGCCGCTGTTAATTTCCCAAAGGTTACTACATTGAATGGATTTTTCCGGGCTGTTTTGCTCCGACTGTCAAACTTTTTTCAATGCATGGGGAAAGAAATGCATGACAAGGGGGAGGAATTCCAGAATTTAAAGGTCCGTATTTTACTATTTCTTTAACAGGTCAACACACATCTCAGAGCTTTTTTAAGGTGTGTGTGTGTGTGTTAATGCTCCAGCTGAAATTCCTCACAGATAATGCATTTTTCGATTCCTCAAATTGAATTTATTTCACTCCTCCTCCAAACACACCGTTTCAGTGTCTATGTAAATAAGCTACTTCTGAGCCCCGCCCCTCCAGAGAAGAGCAACAAGCTGGGGGAAGGTTTCCCTTACATGATGTCACATACTGTAAGGGTGAAAGAATCTTGTTTAAGTTATTTTCTTCATATTGTTTAAGTGTCATTAGTTTGTGCTAAACGTTCAGCGCGATCTTACTGCAACCTGATAATGGGCTCTGCGGGAGTTTCCTGGAGAGTGTGCCAAAAGCAGTGCGACATGTGGCGTCTCCAG
Source organism: Clarias platycephalus (assembly GCA_030068275.1). Classification (NCBI taxonomy): domain Eukaryota; kingdom Metazoa; phylum Chordata; class Actinopteri; order Siluriformes; family Clariidae; genus Clarias; species Clarias platycephalus. The sequence goes on from JAQQZT010000008.1 coordinate 4,461,319, forward strand.
CTTCGCCTTCACATTCGCTCAACCAAAAGAGAGCAATCTGGACTGCCTGCTGATGCTAATGAGCCTCGCAGTGTGTGTGTGTGTCTCTGTGTGTGGAAATGTGTATTTACCCCTAAGGTACAGGAGCCACCGATGACAAACGCAGACGGAGTTCAAGCTCTTGTGCGTGTGTGTGCGTATCTGTATGTGTATGTGTATCTGCCTGAAACACTCAGCAGGTATACATCTGGAACATTTAGCTTATTATATGGCATGCAACATCTGTGTTATAACTAAACACTTGCTTTTAGTTCTGTGTATAGTGTAAAGAAAAATTATGACAAAAGTATAATGAGGATCGTGAAGTCTGGTAGCGGAGGATCTGGCAACCTGAACCTCGCTTAGGCATCTCTGTAATTTCTACGGGGATTCGCGTAAGCGGAAACTGTCACGTTTATTTATTTAATTTTTTCTTACTGTTTTAGCTGTCTCATAACAGCAGCTGGATTTTCCAATTATGAAAATAGAGTGACATTTATCATAATGTTACTAAAACCACAGCTGTCTTTTCAGACTAGATTTTTGCACAGAAATTTGCTTAGATTTAATTATGAAAAATTACACTGTACTGTATTTTACTTAGCGGCATGGTTCTTTAGTAGTTGGTACTGTCTCCTGCATCTCCAGGGTCCGGGTTCGATTCCCGCCTCGGGAAGTCTTTGCGCATGGAGTTTGCATGATCTCCCTGTGCTTGGTGGGTTTCCTCCCACAGTCCAAACACATGCATTTTAGACTAATTGGGATTCCTAAATTGCCTGTAGTGTGTGCATGTTGACCATTGATCCTACCACGGTCGCAAAATGGGAATAAATACAATGGTCACCAATGGCCTCCACAGTCCCTAATTGGACTACAGAGGTTCCTACATGGATGAACTAAATGTTCTCCCTTCAGGCACGTCATGCATACAGTACATGTCTCTTCCCCGATTCGGGTCTGGCCGATTAGCTCATCGAGGTGCCACAACAAACAATAATTCTTTCTCTTTTCACTTCATCTTAAAACTCATCATTTTTCTATCTGACATTTTTGTTTCTCTAAAGCTGCTTTGTGACAACATCCTTAATAAAAAGTGGCATGTAAATTAAATTGAACTGAATTAATTTACGGACTCCAAGGACAGATTACTGAAAGGGGCTACTGGGAACAGGCCCAAGGGCCCAAGGTGTCATGGAGAACCCAAAGGCAAAAGTTGCCCTTATTAACTCCACAGGCTCAACTGGCCAAAAGCCGCCCAAAGGACAAAATAAAAATACATTTGTTTCAAAATGACACCTTTAGTGTTCTGTAGACTGAACCCTCTGTATTTTGTTGATGTGGTATGGACTCGGTTGTGCATCCTTAACCATATAATTAGTTTCAAGCAGAATCATAGGCTCCAATTTTTTTGTAATTGAGCGCTGGGTGTTATTTTATGAAAAAAAAAAAGAAAAAAAAAGAACCAAAACCAAAATAAAACCAAGTAATGGAGTTTCAAATGCAGAATCGTAAAATATACACCTTGGTTATTAAACTTGTGACACTACTAATGTGACCTACAGTACTAATGTTCAACTGCAACTCAAATCAACACAAGGTACTGTACTGTAGGGGGTGTTTATTTTTGCTTTCATACAGTACTTCGGTACTTTACTTTATCTTCCCTGCACCTCACTAACTTCACTACACCTCAATAGCTTTATAGAAAGTCCTCCTGACTGAGAACCTTTTCCCTGTGATGAAAGATCTCTACCCTGATGGAAGTGGTCTCCGCCATCATCCAGAAGGCAAGAGAGCTTGATGAACGATTCTATGAGGATAAAAATGAAATAAATCAAAAGCTATGGCTTTCACACTCGCCAGATCTCAATCCTGTTTAACACCTTTGGAAGATTTCTGGGAAACGTGGTATAAAGTGTCTACACTAGTATTACCATCATAGGGCAGGGTTAGCTCAAAGGGTAAGACTTTGGTCTACTGATCAGAAGATCCTACAGTAGGTTTAAACACCTGCACCACCAATTCCAGCCACTGTTGAGCTCTTGAACTCAGATGTATAGTGAGATAAAATAAAATGTAAGTCGCTCTGGATAAAGGTGCCTGCTAAATGCTAAAAATATAAATCATCATTAAAACACCATCTGGGGAACTATCATTAAGAACAGGTGTTTATGGTGCCAGTATTCTTCCATAGAATTGTAGAATCAAAGTCAAGGCACATTGGAGCTTTTTAATAGCTAATAAAGCACTAGAAATGACTTTATGTACTGAAATGATTTCTTCCAAGATCCTACCTCCAGTTCAGCAGCAGTCTGCTCGACTTCTCTGTCCTCTCTCTCTCCACCTGCTACGTTCGGGGGCGTCGAGGCGGGCCGAGGAGCTTCGGAGACACTCCTCCTCAACTTCACGTGCGGTTTCTGAATCTCAGTTTCCTCTGATTCTGATTTCTACAAACACACACTAGTCACGGACAAATAAAGCACTTTATAAAGAAGGTGTAGAAACAGGACATCTTTCCGATGTACAGTATTACCTTCATGGTCTTAGCGGAGGAGATGACCTCCCCGCTGCGTGTGGTGAGACCCGGAGAGGTGGGGAAGCTCCTTCGGGGAGGTGGGGGTGGGGGCGATTTGGACGGCTTCTCTGTGCGATACCGTGGCACCAGGAGCTCGTCCGATCCCCGCCTGGAGCTGGCTTCCTTGCTTGAGACTTTGTGTGTGGGATGCTGAGGTTTGTTGGGTTTGTGCTCGGGTGTGGCATTGGGATTAGACAGAGAGTCGCACTGGTTAATGTTCTGGTTCTGGTTTTGGTGTTGGTTCTGCACTGGTTTGATCTGTTTAGCAGCAAAGTCCAGATCCGGGATCGCTTTCATGAGCTCGGCCTGGGTTTCCTCCAGAAGTCGGTTGATGTCCTGGGCGCTGTACTGGGTGAGACTGGCTCGCTTTTCCTCCCAGTCCCTTTCAGCTGCCTAGAGAGAGAAAGAGAGAGAGAGAGAGAGAGAGAGAGAGAGAGAATGAGTCACACTCATCGCTGCTTCAGAACTGGCAATGACATTTTTTTTATCCATTTAGATTATTTTTAACAATGTAAAATGTCTTCAAAACACGTTAGTTCCTTTTATTATATAATTTGTCATCCTGAAATCATCCTTTTCCAGCTTTTATTTGTTTTGCTCTGTTTTCAACAACAAGACAAAAATAACAGTTTTTTTCCCCCTCTAAACTTCTTTGCTGACACTGGAGACTCCTTCCATCAACATTAAACCATATCTCCATATAAAAACATCACTAAGCATATGTTTAACTCTTGGTAAAAAAAAATAATGCTATATTTAAATTTTATTATTTCTACTTTTAGATTATATGGATCCATAATTTATTTCCTTATTTATGCTGTAATTACGCTAACAAGAGGAAGACTTTTAGGCAAAATTCAACTTTATTTACAAACCATCCCTTACATAATTCCCATTGCCTTGTAAAAATGCATGAAATTGTCTTCAACATTCATGATGAATTTGCTAGCACATCTGGAGTTATGCATCTAATTGCATTTCACATGTGCTCCCAATGTGACAGCTTCCTGATTCAGCAATGAGAATGATTTAAATATGTTCTTCTTTTGACAAAGGCGATTTTAAAAGCTATTCGAAATTTTCGCCTTTTAAATTATTACTTCATTTATTAAGGGACAACAACTGCAATTAAGCCTTTGGGACAACTCGCAATTAGTCTTTCGCATCAGTGCGGAGGAATTTTGGCCCGCTCTTCTTTGCAGAATTGTTTTAATTAAGACCACATTGGAGGGTTTTTGAGCATGAACGACCTGTTTAAGATCATCTCAGTCAGATTTATAAGTCCGGACTTAGACTAGACCACTTTTTTTTATCCATTCAGAGCTTGCTGATGTGTTTCTGATCATTGTCCTGCTGCATAACCCAAGTGCGCTTGAGCTTAAGATCATGAACTGATGGATGGACATTCTCTTTAAGGATTTTTGAGGAGATTAGATTCATGCGTACATCAATTACAGCAAGTCGACCAGGTCCTGAAGCCGCAAAGCCCCTGACCATCACACTACCACCACCATGTTTGACTGTTGGTATGATTTTCTTTATATAAAATGCTTTATGTGTGCATGGGAAACTCTAAAAATCTTCCATCCTTAAGAATTTACAATTCAAAAAACAACAGAGTTATTCACTATTAAAGGATTTACTGCAAGGCTCACCCTTCCAACCAATCAGAGGATGTGGTAGAGCACATGGTTGTCAATTAATACGTAAATGACTTTTTGGTCTGCTTAGCTTTCACGAGGTGTCAAACGTTGCTTTCCGGATTGCCAGATCAGGTGGGTTTCTGCCCAACTGGGCTACTTTATCATCATTTTAGGCTGGAAAATGTCTACTACTGTAGTCTCATTTTAGTGAATCAAGTGTGCATGTGTAACTGACCTAAAGTATGGACTTTAGTACTGTTCTTATGTGGACTGGTTTATTGTTTTGAAATGGCCAGCACTGACAAGTGAGGACTTTATTAGTGTGATGTGGTCCATACCACCAGAGACTAACAAGCTCCCAGTTCCAGTAATACTTGAGACGGTGTACATGAAACAAAAGGGCAAGAAAATGCCAGAGTTCCTCTTTGAGTCTGGTTCTTCTCAAGGTATCTTCCTCATGTCATCCTTTGGAGTTTGCTTGCCACCGCTGAATCTAGCTTTCTCATCATTTAATAAGTTATAAATCTATAAATTTCTCTGATTTCTGCTTTGTGACAATGTCCATTATTAAAAGCAACCTAAACACTAGAGGTGTTCAAGTCGAACCAGGACTTGTGATGAAATTTCCGGTGAATGAGTGCGTAAAACCAATTGACGGTTTAAAGAAGACTTCAAGCACAGTACGGTGATTAGACTCTTAGCCGCAGTAAAACATCTGAAAAGTTTTAGAGAAATATATACAGTACGTGCATTAAGGACAATCCTGTCCGAGGTGGCTTGAAGCCCACTGCAGTCGTTGTCGTTAACTTCAAGTGAGTGGAACGCATGATCCTTGAAAATCTATTAATAACTTGCTGCCTACTTACGGAAAAAAGAGACACTGCTGTCTGTGCAAACTGTACACACAACCATTCACCAACACCACTTAGGAACTCGGCCTGAAGTTATGGCCACATCCCTCATACAGTCTTGACCTCACTCCAAGACATTAAAGGAGTTCCTGAGAAAACTTTCTACCTTGATGGTATCCAAGCAGTAGTGAGATGCTGGGATGAATGCATTAGTGTAACTGGGGATTATATAGAGAAATAAAGGGAGTTCTGTTATTTTGCACAATCAAAAGTCCCGGTTTGACTTGAACACCCCTCGTAAGATTGAATTGATTCGAGACAGCAAAAAGAAACATCAAAATTCAATCTTTTATTAGACTGGGAGATTTGAGAGAGAGAAGACGTGTAGCTGGAAAGTCTCATGCTACAGTAGCTCTAGCATGATTCTCAAAAGTTGCTTACTGCACCTTTAATCCAGGCATGGAGCTACTGTCTTAGGCCTTGTCCACATGTAGCCGGGTACACACACACACACACATTAACGGAGAGACTGTTTTTAAAACCGTTTAAAAATTAGCAAGGAACATCGCTAGTCACACTCGCGTGAGCGCATACTAACGGAATCACTGCTGTAAAGTAAAACAACAACAACAACAAAAACAAATTAACCAGCACCTTACTTTTGAAAAGAATTGTGAATGAGCACACACACACACACTCTCTCTCTCTCGGCTTTACAGCCCCCCTCCTCTCAGGTTCCCAAACAAACACACACACTTTTTGCCTTACACATCACCTCTGCAAGCACTAAGACCCAGCAGGGGAGACGATAATCAAACCAAGAAGCGCATGCGTGATACATGATACTCGGTGCTTGTAAAAACCAAGATAACGCTCGTTTTTCAAGTCAAAATTTATTAAAAATAATCTTTGCTCGTCTTGCGGAACACTCGTAAACCGCGTTACTCGTAATCCGAGGTTCCACTGTACTTTATTTAGAAGTGAATCTAAATGACTGTAAACTGATATTATAATGCTAATGAGTATTTTTCCTAAAACTATGATGTCATAGATCAAAAGCATTTCCCGACACACACAATAATTTACGGTAAACCCGATCACCTCCCCGAAGTTGTGCACACGTACCAGTCTGACTTCCACAGATGAGGTTTTATCAGCCCCTCCTCTGCCCCCCAGCTCCTCCAGGCCCCGCCCCTTCAGATGCCCTGGCGACGGGTTGCCGTGGGGATGGGCGTGGCCATGAGGGCTCCAGTTAGCCAGCGTGGTCTCGTTGAGGTTGAGCGGTGGGCTGGTGGGAATCTCGAAGTCTGCGTTCCTCCTATAGTCGTCTGCAGCGCTGTGTTTCAGAGACGGGTTAGAGAACTCCTCCATGTTCTTCCTAACGCCCTCGTTCACCTGCCTGAGAACACACACACATAGTTACTCAGGTGTGCAGGTAAATATATAGATCTAAGTCTACGGTATGTAAAAAGGTCATGTGTTTGCGTGCAGTGGTGTGTACTCAAGTGTGTGTTTGTGTGTGTGTAGCCTGTGTTTATGTATTTGTGTATGAGCAGGTGTGTGTGTACTGTACGCTCTGGTGTGTACTCAGATATAGTATGTGCCTGTGTGTGTGTGCAAGCAGGTATGTTTTTGTGAGTGCAGGATTGTGTGTGTGTGTGTGTGTGTGTGTGTGTGCGTATACCTCTTGATCAGGGTGAGTGTATCAGTGATGGTCTTGCAGCGTTTGAGCAGCGCGTCCAGTCTGTGTGGCTCCTCCTTCAGGAACTTTACAGCCTCCACCTCGACCCTCAACACCACACGCATTTTACTCTGAAGCCCTGGGAACTGATCTACACACACACACACACACACACACACACACACACAGTCCCATGATCACACTTTATATTGATTGTGCACACTCTGATTAGTGCTCCTTAGGATTACTTGGATTAGTGCTGTACAGGTGTGTGTGTGTGTGTGTGTGTGTGTGCTCACTCTTGAGCTCAGTCAGGGTCTCTCCCAGTCTCCTCAGCACCGTGCTCTTCTCCTCCAGCTCCTGCACTGTGACGTGTCTGTGATTCACTGAGCTCCCCTTCTGGATCTCATCCACTGACTTCTCCAGATCACTGCTCAACACACACACACACACACACACACATACACACACACAGACACACACAGTTAAAGATGGCTATGGAAGAAACGATTGCCACATGAAAAAACTTTAGCTATACTTTATTACTTTATATATTGAGCTGTTGTTTATATTCATTACTTTTACGTTCATGTACTTCATAAACTTTGTGATTTATTATTATTATTAATCTTCATAGAGATCCTACTTTTCTGGTGTTGTAGTCGTCTATAAGCCTATTACTGTACACCATAAATGTACTGTATATGGCCTCCATGAAGAAGAAAAGTAACTGCTCATCAATGCATCACTTTATAACACAGTAAAGCAAACTGCGAAACTCTGTCTTTTCCGTTTCTTTGTTTATGTGGGCAATTTATTTCTATTTCGTATTTGTTAGTTATTTTGCAATGTCAAATGAAAAAGTAATTGAAATAAAAAAAACATTTTCATATACATTAATCGCATGTAAAAAACACATGACCTTTTTAACATGATTCATTCATTTACAATTTTAATGTTAATGTTAATGATGAAAATGCAAATGTGAAGATGTGTGAAAAAAATCATGAAAACGAATATAAATTGAAAGAATTTAACTTAAAAAAAAAGTGTAAATGAACAAAGCACAACTGAATCATTTACAAAAAAACCCCACATTAACATCATTTAATCATGTGTATAAAAATCATGTGAAAGCTGAATTGAAAGTTCATTGTTTGTAAAAATCACAAGTGAACAATGAAGCTTTAAAAAAATTCAATGTGAAAGAAAAAATTGTGCAAAAAGTTACAATTTAAAAAAAATCACCTATGGAAAGTGAAGGAAGCTAAAATTTACTTGTGGGAAACAAAAATCTAAGTAAATGTGCATTTAAATGTGATCAATAAATCAACAAATAACATATTAAAATAATATAAATTAAATAATCACATAAAAATACACGTTAAAGATGAAGTTTGAAAAATCATGTAAAATCTTTTATATGGAAATATATAGAGCATATAAAAAAATCATATATGTAAGATGAACACGATAAATGAAAAAAAGGTATAATCTGTGTAAAAAGTCACAAGAAAAAATATTTGTAAGGAGATTTTATGTCAAAATTATTAGCAAATAAGTTTATTTTATGTAAAAAAATCAGATGAGGAAAATTAATCATTGAGTAAAAAATAACTGAAATGGGTAAAAAAAAAAAAATGAAACGTGGCTGGGTCTTTCAGCATGACAATGAACCCAAACACAACGCCCGGGCAACGAAGGAGTGACTTCGTAAGAAGCATTTCAAGGTCCTGGAGTGGCCTAGCCAGTCTCCAGATCTCAACCCCATAGAAAATCTT
>JAQQZT010000008.1:4484616-4502045 GCA_030068275.1 Clarias platycephalus
CCCCCCAGAATACACTTATTACATCATTTTTATTTTAAAAGAGTTTCCGGATGCATTATTGCCGTGTGTGGAAAACTCTCACAGCTGACCTGTTCATACAGTAAACACTATACTGTATCAATACTTATATTCATGCTCTTACAGTACTAATGCTACTGTCCTTTCACCAAATGAATAAAAATGAACTAATAGCTCCATGATAGCCCTGTCCAACATTAGTTTATATAATAATAAGCTATCTATCTTGTACAATGGGTTCAAAAGTCTGAGTCCACTGGCATTTATTTCTTAATCAAAAAGTTACACAGCAAAAATGATAACTTAGCAAGTGAAATATTCTTGAATCTAGCCGAACCTATTTATAATTTCTTAAAATTAATTTACAACAAACAGAAATAAATTAATAAAGCTTATTTCTAGTAAAGTGTTATTAAAATTGCTTTTAATTCATTTTGATTGTGTCAAGAAATAAATTCCCATCTGCTATTTATTGCTTTAGTAAGCTATGACTAGAAATACATTTCATAATTTTATTTTTTGTTTATTGCAAACTTATTTTAAGAAATTATACATAGATCTGTCTAGATTCAAGAATATTCCACCTGCTAAGATGTCATTTTTTTGCAGTAAAGATTTTTATACCTTAACTGGATTCTGATTGGTCAGAAGGTGTTGATTAATTTTCCAGAACAAGCGGTATAAAAATCAGAGGTTTATATGAATGCACTTGTTCTAATATGTTATTGTTTCTACTTGTAACGTCGAGCTCATAAATTTTGGAACAAGGATAGGGCGGGGGGGGTCATTTGCCATCTGTACATCAGCACATTGAATTCGAAATGAAACACACAAGATAGGAGCGAAGTCAAGACTTTCAGCCTTAATTTAAGGGGTTCACAACAGTATGACATTAACTCTTCAGGAATCACAGCCATTTCCATACAAAAAACAAACAAACACCCCATTTTTAGGGGGCCACATTTCTGACAAATCCCTTGAATTAAAGCTGAAAGTCTCGACTTCCTATCCTATCTTTATTCCAATATTTATGGTCCTGACTGTATATTGAACATATTCAACAAAAATGTTGTTGTAGGCAAAAATGTATGCTCTCACTCACTCATGGTTTCACTTTATCCTGTATACAGGGTCACAGGGTGCCTGCATCCAATCCCAAGAGACTGGGATGCCAATCCATTGAAGGGCACACACACCTACTCATATGCTCATTCATCTACTACGGGCAATTTGGGAACACCAATTAGCCTAATGTGCATGTCTTTAAACTGTGGGAGGAATCTAGAGGACCTGGAGGAAACGCATAAAGCACAGGGAGAACCTGCAACCTCCATGCACACAGACCCGAGGCGGAAATCGGACCCAGACCCTGAAGGTGGAAGGCGACAGTGCTAACCACTAAGCCACAGTGATGCCCTGAAAAATGTATAATTGTTGATAAAGTTACTTTTGTATTTGTAATATTTTGCAGCTTCTTAGAAAACATCAAAAGGGTTTTTTGCTTATTAACTTTTAAAGGAGAGAGAGAGAGAGAGACCATTTATAACTGCTGTAAGTAACTTGTTAAATTGAAATTCCCTTTAATTAATCATATGTAAAAAACGCTCATCTTTAATGTTACAATCGATCTTTTTGATGAAACAAACACATTCGATAGTGGACTCAGACTTTTGGGATCTGCCTCTGTGTGTGTGAGATCTGACTCTCTGTGTAGGTCTACACACTTAATGCTGATATGGATGAGTTCCAGATGTGCGGTCATGACTGTCCATCAAAAGCGAATATACCAGGGTGAAAGTGGAGGACGAGGCGGCGCCCACGATGCAGGGACGATACGCTCCGCGGACGACAGGCCCGCGGACGCAAAACACATCGCACAACAGTCTACACTGTGTCTGAGCGTTACAAAAACACAAGCGGATGAGAGGAACTGAGCGACAGCCGGTGGCTTTGGAGAAACAAAAGAGTCGTATAAGCTTAATGACACACGTAAGACACACGCACACTGCTCGATGTCAATGCATGTGATGTTTCGTGTTGAATGGCTGAGCTTCAGTAAATGAGAACGACATTCAGTACAGTATGAGTGGTTTAAATGCATGTGAGTGGTGTAGACATATTGTATGCGTCTGCCTAGTTATATTTATGTGTGTGTGGCTGCGGATGTGTGTGTGTCTTACGTGCTGTCGCTGTCCGGTGCTCTAGTAAGGACGCTTTGTACCAAGCCTGTGAGGCTCGCTATCTGTTTCTCCATTGCTTCCATACGATCTCTGCTAAAACACACACACATACACACTTAGACACGTGCATATTAATGATAAGTGCAGGTAATTAAGGTTTAAAACAAACCCAAACTTAATAAAATATTAAGCAGATTTTCTAAAGAGGACCTGACGAAATTCAACCATGTCAGATATTTCTCACCTCGTGTTAGTCTCGTTCCCGAAGCCGGAAATCACCCTGCCCGTCTCGCCACCCAGTGGTTCTGAACTTGAGCTCGGCCTTGACTTCGGACTGTCCACAAACACGGACGAGGACGAATCCTTCCTGAAGTTCTGTCTGACAGGCGAGCCACGGCTCAGCGTCCCCGAGTACGAGTCGGACATCTTCTGAGGAGAGGACGAAGACGACAGCCTGAAGCCCGTGCCCAAAGCGGAGTACGTGTCAGGGTAGAGCGGTGCGCCTGGCTTATAGAGCGGGTCATCCAGGTCGCCCTGCAAAGCCACGGCTGAATACGTGCTCAGGGAGCGCACAGAACCGCGACGGTAGAGCCCACCCGGTCCCGGCATGCCCAGCGGCTCTCCCATTGACGCGATGCTTAGCCGATGTCCATCAGGAACCAGGCTGTACGGGTCTGCGTAGAGACTCTCGTTCTTCAGGAGCGCGTTCTTTGCGGCGACTTCCTCGTCGGGCTTGACATCCCGGCGTTCGAGGATGGCTGACGGAGACGCCGTCATGCCTACTCCTGGGCCGTGAGCCGGAGACCCGTGGTGTCCGTGTTGTCCGTGCTGAGAGCCGGAGAATGAGGGAGGACGACCGCCGCTGTAGGAAAGGCGGGAACGGGCAGGAGAGGAAGGAGAGGAGCCGGAGGAGGGCAGGGTGTTTAGGCGGCGAGTGGGTGATGATTCACGTGATGCATACACCATCTCTCTCTGCAAGAAAAAAAGAAAGAGATAGATGAATCATTCTGGAGAACAATCAGGTTAAGTTTAGCGTTTATTTGTCACATCCAACATTAAGCCATACATTAGTGCATTGTGAAATTCTTTCTTTTGCATATCACAGAATAACTGGGGTCAGAGCGCAGGGTCAGCCAAGATACAGTGCCCCATGGAACAGATAGAGTTAAGGCTCTTGCTCAAGGGCCCAACAACTCAGTGCCTTAACCCTCTGAGCTACAACTGCCCCTCAAAAATCATGTAGACATTGCTGGATGTTTACTGAATTGGGTTTGTTGATAACAGATAATGTTGTTTTTTTTTTTAATTATAATTTGTTTGATTTTTTTCCCCGATTTTCTCCCTAATTTAGTCGTGTCCAATTCTTCCACGTCACTAGGGGGCTCCCACATTAAGGCTACTCCTACCACTCAGCGGTTGTTTCCTCCAAACCACATGATAGTCTTCAGCCCTCCCCGCTGAGTGGTAGGAGTAGCCTTACCTCCTCTGAACCACGTGACGCCAGCCGACCGCATCTTTTCGAACTGCTCGCTCACGCACCGTTAGGGGCGGCGTAACACACTCGGAGGACACACTCGGAGGACAGCGGTATTCGCTCCCTCCGCGTGCGCGAGCTCACAGACGCCCCTGATTGGCTGTAGAGCCGTGATTGATGTGGGAGCACGAAGTACCTCTTATCCCTCCCCTCTGAGAGAGCTCGGCCAATCAGCTCTCTCTAGTGAGCGGTTACAGCATCATCCGGGAATCGAACCAGCGATCTCCGGATGATAGGGCGAGCACTTTACCACTGCGCCACTCGGAGGCCCATGATAACAGATAATGTTTTAAAAGAGTGTAAGGTTGCCTCTGCGAGAAGGTTAAAAGTAAGCTGTGGATGAAATCGCTGACATAATAATAGTCTCAAACACATATCAAGACTGAATTTCTATTCCATATGTTATATACAATATACTGTACAGTATATGTGTGTATTCTTTGCAGTGGCTGTCTTAGTAGACCTTTAAAATCTATGATCTGTTTAAAGCTCATGTAAGTCGCACACTCTTGCCGCTTACTCCACAGTTCAGGGAGTACGGTAGCGTAAATAAACTGACTCCACTCGAGCGGCGACTTCATTTCCGTCCTACAAGACATGGTTACGGTACATGGCTGTCACAGATATTAACGCAAAGGACAGTGTCATGTTCTTGGGTCAGTCTGTCTGCAGAACGACCTGATGTTAATTTAGCCAGAGGGTGACAGGACGGAGACAGGCAGGAAGCAGCTTGAGAATGGATGAGAACGGAGCTCCAGACTTCCTGCCCCCTTCCACTCCCACGTTCTATTCATGACGAGGTAATCTGACTCGGGAGAACTCCTCTGGCTCTGTTCAGTGCTTTCACTCTGCTCGTCTAGAGTTTCGGCCAGAATACTAGACAACATGATGCTAAGATTGAGACACCGCTATCCAGCGAAACACAAACACACACACCCCTCTGATCATTTTAAAGTTTTTAGACTAGTTTCGGCTCTCCTTTCAGAGTTTGAGGTACATCTTACATAAGTATAGTGGTATATATGTCATGAATTTCAGTCATCCTTCATACACACACTCGAGAGAAAGTAGTTGATGTGCACAGCAGCATGTGTTGCATCCAGGGATCTGTCAGACTGACAGAAAAGGAGTTCACTGTGGGGAAACAAAAGACCAGACACTTTTTCTTTTACAAAAATTCCACTCTTCTCCGTTTCTTTCAGAGACTCTTCCATCATGTTTAGAGTTGTGGAGTTGCACAATAAACTAGCAGACTGTATATCTTCATCGTCTCCAGTGTTAGCTTAATGGGTCCACCAGACACACTCGGTGGCAGAGCTGTCTCAGTTCAATATCTACAACCAATTCTCAAACAATGTCACCAGGATGGCAGACAATTACTAATTCATTATGATTAATAAGATGAAAGATTCAAGATAATGGAAACCTGATTGGTTAAATGTACTTCATATTTCAATATGCAGTAGAATCATTCGTAGTTCCTTTTCGCTCCAAGAGGTGCATTGGACGCCAATCGTTCTGCAGTGCACATGATCGGCAGTGGCGGTTTCAGCCTCGTTTCACGATGAAGGTTCGCTGCCATGTGATCTTGGGACAGCCTAGCTTCTGCTTCCCCTGTTGAGATGTCCACGTCATGGCGTGCCACGTATTGGCACATCGGCGGTAGACGCAGGATATGATCTTTACCTCAAACCAGCTTTCAGTGATGATGTCAGCTGGGGGCGAGTGGATGTCCAACAATGCACTTTTTCTTCGGTGATGTGGTGGAGGTGTGAGATTCAGAGGATATGGTGAAGACAATGCTTTTTGAGATGTTGAAGACTTCCACGTCCTGCATTTATAGATTGCCGTCGGGATGACGATCGTGTTCAAGAGCCGAATCTTTGAATCTTTGGGCTAGGCTACACTGTTAGCCTTGCAACAGTTCATTACCTACAGGAGTCGACCCATGGTGCGATGCAAACCAGCATTTCCCACAGCCCTTAATATGTAAGAGAAGCTGATTTGTGAACTGAAATTCTATTTTTTTCTTTTTTATGTTCTCATATTGTCACCTAACAGAACACATCTGCTGATGGTGTGCACTGTTTTCACTATTCTTTTGTACTATTTTTGGAGTCAACCATTTTGCATAGTCAAAACTACAATGTAACACAATACCCAAGATTTAGTCTGGTGAAAGCTTTTGGAGGAAACTTCTCTCAGTGTTAACTTAAAGTATTTGGGGGAACAGTTCATCACTGTTTCCAAAAACTGTCCAAATAACTGAGTACAGAATTACACTTATACATGAAGAAGAGGTATGACTGAAATATTTGTCAAACAGGGTTCCCTCATGGGTTCCTAGCTTTCTAATGGAGTAAGAAAAGAGTTCTTCTTAAAAACTCTTCCTGAGATTTTACTCGTTTTTGGGTTCATAGGTTTCTAAAGAAGTTCTACTTTGAATCTTCTCTAATTAGAAAATAAGCTCGATTAAATGTTCCTCAATGGTTCTTTTGATGATTTAAAGTTTGATGCATCTTAAAGAAGCCCTACTAGGATTCTTCTCTAATATTGAAGTAAAGTTCTACATGGAACGTCTTTCAATGGGTCTTTTAATCTTTAAATGTTCACAGTTCCTGAAGATGTTCTACTTGGAAGCTTTTTTTTTTTTTTTTTTTTTTTTTTTAATAAAAGCTACACAGCAACATTTCTCAAAGCTCAATGCAAACTGGGAAAAAAGTTCTACATTGTACTTTCTTCAGTTGTTATTTGGATAGTTAAGGGTTTGCAGCATTCTGTAGTAGGTCTACTTGGGATCCTGAGTCTTATGTAGAATTTCCTTCGGGATTTTTTGGATATTTAAAGGTTCTTAGCTCAACTTGATGGCCTCACTGATAAGGAAACAGAGTTTTACCAAAAACCCCTGGCCCTTGTTTTGGCTCTGAACAACACACCTTAAGTATAAGTCAGCTAGCGTTAATGGTCTACAGCTAAAGAACAAACGAGCTCCCACACTCACCCGCAGGTCCCCATTGGCCAGATGTGCAGCTGCTGTATAGGAACCGTAGACTGGCTCTTTGCGGTAAATCTTAATGATGCTGCGGTCCTGAATGTCCCGGACGTCCTCCAGTTCGTAGAAAACGTTACGTGCCTCGTCTTTGATCAGGATGGCTGTGTTGGGGGATTTGAGCATGCTAGCTGTTAGCTTCTGGGGGAACATGTGCACAATGAGGGCGTGTAGAGTCTCCATACTGCTCAACTCATGGGTGATGTGGACGCGTCTCGTCTCATCGCCAAACTGCAGGAACAGCACTCCTGTAGAAAGGGGAAAAAAAGGAGAATGAGAAAGATTTGTCTTTCTCTGACAGAATGAGAGCGTTACGAAGGACCCTCCTTAAAGGGGTTATTGCAAACCTTTTTTGATGGAGAATAAGATTTCTACACATATTGAATAGAGTCCTACATACAAAATTCTGAAGAGGTCTTTGGATGGTTTAAGATTTTTAGTTTCTTAAAGGGCTTGTAAAGAGATTTCTACTTAGAACCTTCCTTAAGGGTCAATTGAACAGTTAAGTGGTTTCCTGGTGAAGTTCTGCACAGAATCCTCTCTGATAAGGAATGGAAATTCCACATTCAAATTTTCCCTTAAAAGGTTTATTTTGAAACATCTTCTTCACAGAACCCTAACTTTTTGTGTTCTTTAGATACTTAACCTGATGAAAATGTTCTACTTTGAAGCTTCTCTGGTAGGGAGTGAGATTTCATGAAGGGTTCTTGTATTGTTTAGGTTTAGTAGATTGCTGTTTGAAACCTTCAGTGATAGAGACCAAGAGAGTTATAGAGATCTCCCCTCAAAGGTTCCTTGGACAGCTCAGGGTTCTTAGCTTAGCAATGGAGTAGTTAAGGAAGTTTGCAAAGAACAAAGAGAATGATGGACATATAGGACTAGCCTGAGAGACAGAGAGGTGTTAATCTAAGTCAGCGTGTTTAGCTGCTCCCTGATGCTTCCTTCAGTCTGATTCATTTCTCACCCTGTGTGTGTGTGTGCGTGCATGATAGAATAGTGGAACTATACATCAACCTTCACAGGACAGCACTCTGACAGAAAGCAACTAACAGCAATATAATGGGTGTGTATTGATGAACCACGTTCCTATGGTCCTACATCCCCAGGGTCCCATGTTCCCTCACGTCTACTGTATGTCCCTTCTGTATATTACACTAAAGATGTAACGATCAATACTTTAACTCAGTAAATCATCTCAGTGGAAAATAAAGTCATCTGGTTTGGGGACTTAATTTGAATTAATATGCATAATTACAGTATAACTTTCACCTAAATAATCTGTTAAAAAGAGACCTAATGTCATGGTTGAGATCAGATAGTATAAACATAGGATCAATAGAACATTGAGCTGAAACAGAGAACCTGGGAATCATAGGACTCCGGAAATAAAGTGCTCCAAGAGCAAGACAAGAAAACATTCTTAATTTTTATTAAAAAATTATAGCCTCTTCATTTCAAGTGAGCAAACTTTCAAAACTGCAGGGGATCATAACATTATTTTCCCCACTGTAGTTAAATGTCCGAGTGCTATTACTAGCTATTATCACTACTTGTGGAATGTCTCTTGTCCAATCAGATTACTAGGTCTGCTACATTTAGGCATTTGGCAGATGCCCTTATCCAAAGCAACTTACATTTTTATCTCATTATTATCTGAGCAGTTGACAGTTAAGGGCCTTGCTCAAGGGCCCAACAGGGACAACTAGGTGGTCATGGGATTTGAAACTACAACCAGATACCGAACCAGAGTCCAATCCAACTTCATTCAAGGGTTGGATAGCATAGGATATTCTAGGGCATAGGATATCATTGCCTATTATTGCTTTGGAGTCTACCATGAGTATACTCTATATTAGGTTCTGGAAAATTGATGCTAAATGAAATTTCCTTAGAGGACACGGTGCCTCTAGAACATAGACTTGGTCCCCCAGAAGAGAATCTAGGACCCTGGGATTACTGGGTGTTAGTAACACAGTACGCCATGCAGGACAATGAGAAGAAAATGTAATGCCTGGAGCCACAATGTTCAGGACAGTAAAGTGACAGCTGAAGCTCCTCCATATTATCCATAACTACTAATAAGAAACACAATAAACTGAGAGCACAAGCTTGATTCATGTAGTTAAACACCCGTGTGGACAGCTTAACAACCACGCATACGTACGGTATGTCATGCTGTACCATGAATATAAGATATATATACCTGCAATTAGACCTGCTAGGCTGCCGTTTCCTATTAACAAAGCAGAAGGCAGTTAGCGGCTAACACCACACAGCATGTTTATCTGGGGTTCAATAGGGGATGCACACATACAGAATACACAAAGAGACTCACGAACAAATCCAATTAAGACTTCAGGAACTCTTAACACCTGAGCATAGATGGAGTAGGTGGAAGTGTGTTCCAAGGATGGGAAGAGAAGAATGTTTTACACTCAGGTCAAAAGCTACATGACTGCAGATGCTTTTAGATTCCCAGCCAACTCCCAAACCCCAGCCCCATGATGCAGACGAAGCAAAGAAAAGAAAAGAAAAAAAACATGCCGATACTCTAGCTATGGAAACCCCTTAGAACATTTGGCACGACTGCCATTTCACGTCATTTTACATCTGAGAATTTGAGGGTTTTTCATGGGCCTTGCTCAAGGGTCCAACAGTGACAACTCAATGATGATGGGGTTTGAAACTGGGACCTTCCAATCAATAGTCCAACGCCTTAACCACTGAACTACCCCTGCTTCCACTGCCACTGCCCGGGAAAAAAAGGTGTAAAATGTGAAGGTGTTTTTATTTTTATATACTTGTGAAATATAGGTTCTCCTGACTGCAGAAATAAAAACTTATTTATAGTCTACTTACACTTTTCAACCCTGCTGCGAATGACTTTCTTCCACACTTTCTCTCTTATGGATTAGATTGCAACATTTCCGTTTGTGTTTTACATCATGGTTAGAAGCAAATACGTTCAGTTTCTGTATCCTGGAGGCACAATGTGGAGCCCAGGAGCTGGTCGATAGTTGTGTGTTCATGGTTGTGCATGCATGTATGAGCCTACAAAAGATGTATTTTTAAACTTGGACTTGGACAGGTTAGTAAAAATCAATGATCATGTAAGCTGTCAGGGTAGATCTATGGTCTGTGTGTGTGTGTGTGCGTGTGTGTGTGTTTGTTACCTGGAGAGCGCAGTTTATTCTGGCTGGCAGAACGGGACAGCGGCAGGCTCTGGCGGAACCGGTTCATGCGATTAAAACCAAGTGGCATGTCGGCCTCAGACATGGTCTCCAGAGACTCAGCTGAGGCGTAGGACAGTTTGGATGCCTGATCGGCCAAACCAGACTGAGTGGACTGGGAATGCCGTGGACTTCGACTCTGTACGTGAGAGAAAAAGAGAGAGAGTTAGAGGGAAAAAAAGTCGATTCTCATCACAGCGGCGGGACATAAGAGGAGTACAGAGTTCAAGTGCAGAGAATAAAGTGTGAAAGCAGTCGGTATTTAAATACACTACCGATCAGAGCTCTGATAATCTCACACAATGTCACTCAGGATTGAGCAAATAGAGATTAATTTTATCTATAAATGTTTGAAAGGCTGGAACTGACAAGGACACCAAATCCTTCACTGGGACTGACAGATAGAGAGGCAAAGAGGCCACACTTCCTCTACTGAGACTGAGGCACAAAGGCCACACCTTCTTTTTCTGTCACAAAGGCCACAACGCCTTTACTCAAGCTAGGCCACACATCCATCACTAAGGCAAAGAGGCAACACCTCCTTCATTAACACTAAGGCAAAGAGGCCACACCTCCTTCTCTGACAATGAGGCACAGTGGGCACATCTTCTTCAACAAGACTAAAGTGTAGAAGCCAAGCCTTCTTCGCTGACACTGAGGGACAAAGTCCACATCTTCTTCACTAACACCGAAGCATAGAGGCCACACAATCCTTCACCGAGACTAAACACAGAGGCCACACCTACTTGACTGAGACTAAGCACAGAGGCCACACCTCCTTCACCGAGACCGAGGCACAGAGGCCACACCTCCTACAATGGGACTGAAGCATAGAAGCCACACCTCCTTCACTGAGACTAAAGCATAGAAGCCACACCTCCTTCACTGAGACTAAGCACAGAGGCCACACCCACTTCACTGAGACTGAAGCATAGAAGCTACACCTCCTTCAATGGGACTGAAGCATAGAGGCCACACCTTCTTCTCTGAGACTAACAGGCAAGGAGGCCACATACATCTAATTCATTGAAACTGAAGGTACCAACCACAGCCACTCCTCCCTCATTGTTAAAAGAAATATTAGCAGAGAATTTGGACACAGGCTCTGTAGCAATTATAAAACCTGCTGAGTGATAATAAGGCTCCGTCTCCGTCTCAATCACTGCCTTTCTATCTCTCGCAGGCAGACTGATTTAAAATATGGTTCTCCTAATGAGCAAGAGATGTGTGCTATTGTGTGTTTTATAGTCGTGTCTCTCTGTGGAGGCTGAGCAGTGTTTAATGATGAGACTCCCACATCTCCATTGCCGCACCACAGCACTGCACTCTTCGGTAACGAGCTCCCAGGATGAACTGCGCAGATGCTGGTTTGGGATTCATCCGTAAAGCAGCATGAAGATTTTTGCCCCCTTTTATCTGCTCTGTGGTTTATCCACTTCATGCTGATTTTTCCACCCAGCGATTTGCTCTCGCTGAATGATGAATATAATAACGGAATAGAATTTATTATCCAGATGAGAAGTTGGATTTTGATCAGATATATGTACAGATAATCCCATGTACAGATAATCCCATGTCACACTCACACTACGGGCAATTTGGAAATGCCATTAAGCCTAATCTACATGTCTTTGGACTGAAGCCCACCAAGCACAAGGAGAACATGCAAATTTACGCAAGCAGATCTGAGGCGGGAATTGACCCCGTGACCCTGGAGGTGTGAAGCCAGGTGCTAACCACTACGATAAATTCATGACATTAAGCAATAGTACTTGTGACAAGGAGGTTTTTAACATTTTAGGAAGGAGTCTCCAGTGCCAGTGTTTTGTAACTGTTGAAGATATAGTATTTCAATCCTGGAGTATCATGGGAAAATCTCAGGCTCAAATGCAAATGTTATAAGCGGAATAAAACACTTCACTTTAAAAGTGGCTTTTATTGGAAAACAATCAACTTTGCAGAGATAACAATACCTCTTCTATACCAAATTAGATAACCGACCCATTGGCTATGACCCATTGGCTATTACTACACTCAGGTATAGCTGGCCACTCACATGCAGTATATCGGACATGAGAGCGTTTTATGCGACGACTGGCAACCCTGCGCTGACCTGTGAATACACTCTCTTTTTATCCTCCTCCCTTTCTTCTTGCTTTTGTTCAATGAAGTATTCAGGACTGAAATTGCTCAGTACCACTGAAATTGCCTTGCCAAATAGCAGCAGATTGATGGTTGATTCAGTCTTTTGCTGAGAGGGAGAGAAACAGAGGGATCGTGTCACGCTGCTCTCCAGGTAGATAGTCAGAAAATGGCAGGCTGCCTCTCCACTAACAAATGGAGGGGAAAAAATGATGGATGAAGCATGGAGTGATGAAAAGAAAGTTTTCACCTGCTGATTTTTACAAAACGTTTTCAGCGAGCAGGAGAAAAAGCCGTGGAAGCTTATTGATTACGGTTCTCAGGAGCGCACAGGATTTGAATGCAAATGCAGGATTCTGAGAAGATCAAGACAATCCAGAAAGGGAAGCAGATGCAGATTGAAAGTAGGTAGGGTCAGGAGAAACATCATGGCGGATAGTCTACGAGATAAACTGTAAACTCTACAAAAAAAGTAAATCAAAACCAGAACAGAAAAAGGAATGTTCATAATCATCAATGGCAGAAAGCAGGTGTAAGACTTCACACGGAACAAGAGTTATTTATTTCTAAGTCTGGGTTATTTAAAGGAATCAGTGGGTGGGAATAGATGTGCATACTGTATGAGCCATGTGTCATGGTCAGTGTTGATAACACAGGGACGTTTATACTATATTGGTTAACTCTATTTAAAATACTGTCTTGAGTTACTGTCCTGTCCCTGATAAATTCTACAGCTTTCTAGAACCAAGTACTGATCTCCCAACAACCAATCACTGATCACCATAGTCTCCCAACAACCAATCACTAATCACCATAGTCTCCCAACAACCAATCACGAATCACCATAGTCTCCCAACAACCAATCACGAATCACCATAGTCTCCCAACAACCAATCACGAATCACCATAGTCTCCCAACAACAAACCACTAATCACCATTGGTCAACAACCAATCACTGTCCACCATTGATCCCACGAACAAAACGGCAATGCTTCAAAGAAACAAGCACTGACCACCATTGCTCCCAACATCAAATCTTTAGTTAATATTGTTCCCAATAATCAATAAATGTCCACCATTGCTCTCAAAAACCAATCACTGATCACCATTGTTCCAAACAAATCACTGATTATTCTTCTTCGCAACAACCTAGAACTGCTCACCATTGTTCCCAACAGTGTTGGGGGACGTTACTTTTTAAAGTAACTAATTACACTACAAATTACAGTCTATAAAAAGTTATCAGTTACATTACAGCAGTACTTTCTGATAAAAGTAACTAGCTAGAGTACATTTCCATTGCAGAAAATGAAAACTTCTTTGTGATTCCTCATAAAGGTCAAGACCTTTATAATTATTCTACCATCATCACGCAGCGAAGTTTGGCCCACAATCTGTTAACTACTAATACCCCTATCTCACCTACGCGGTTTCGCGCGGTGGCCGTAAGTACAGTTCATCATGATTCACCGCGAGTTTTGCCGATGTGATTAGGTTTCCATCTTTACGCGCGTCGGCCCTCGCGTAGACAAACCGCATACAGTAGGTGAGACAGGGGTATAACAGCAGGAATAACAGAGGAGGGCGGGTTATCGGGGGCAGGGCTTGTAGGATGTCTTTCACACACACACACACACACACACTAACGGATTGGGAATGACTGCTGTCTGGCTCACGGATTACATAAATTGTCTGAATAACGGATTACATTTTTGAAAATATAACTAAATAACTGAGTACTTAAATTGCGGGCCTAGCATGTTAGATTACTCGTTACATCAAAAAGTAATCAAAGTACTCTCACGCGTTACTTTGTGAGAGATTGGTTCTTGGGAACCCAACACTGGTTCCCAAGAAACAATTATCAATCAACATTGTTCTCCAAAACCAAGCACTAATCACCACCGTTCCCAGCAACCAAGCAATGATCACCACTGTTTCCCACAACCAATCACTAATCACTGTTGTTCCTGAAAATAAGGCACTGATTAAAATTTTATATGATTCAATACGTATGCAAATAAGGCCATTATGTCATCTGGTAAGTTCTAGAGACTCCTTGAGCACCCATTAGCTACTTGGGACATGAAGCGCCTGTTAGTAACTGATAGCGGTGGTGACATGATTAACTGAGGATCCTGGGAAACTAATTTTATGTTTTCGATGGAGGGTGACAGCAATGTCAGTGCATGCCAGAGAGCTGAGGGAGAACTGGATGGAAATGAGGGTCGCAAGACTCCAAAAACTCTTTGTAATTCGCACACATTGTGCACCTAACAAAATAGTCAATGAGAGTGGCTACAAGGTACTCAATTGGATGAGTGCGTGTGGACAGCACATGCACTTAAACAGCCATCAAAGTAAGCTCAAGAGCCTTACTCCTTATGTCTGAGTGTACTCGTCCCAAAAAAATAAAATAAAATAAAAACACACTCTAATAAAAAGAGTCAACAGGATCGGCTTGTCTCATCCTTAGAGATTAGGGCTGAAGAGCCAAACAAACATTGACAACCGGAGATCACTTGGCTTTAAAATATGAGCCACTTTCTCAGGGGGAAATGGCTAAAATTGGGACAATAATTTGATAAGAGCGTAATTCCATCCAGTGTAGTGTTTCCTGCTTTTAGTCTGGAGGTAAGAGAAGCCTCAAGAGATGCCCTTATGTTCCAGTGGTTAACATTTACACAGCGGAACACACACACACATTGTTTTAAAGGTAAATCCCAGATATTATTCCCAAATCTACTGTTGTGACCTTTTCCACTTAAAAAAGGGTTTATAAAGAGTTTTATAAAATAGCAAGCAATAATGTATGGATCTTAAATGGGCCACAAATCAGCTTAGTCTTATGTTTAATGTCATGCAGCAACTTGACCTTCAAAGCAAATGGCTGCAGGTTTATGGTATCAAATACAACGAGGTGTAATAAAAAACACATACGGATGGGTGATGGCTCGGAATTGACCACTATTGGGTTTTATCTGGGACACAATGAAGTGACGGATTCTACCATATTTCTGATGTCATTTGAACAAGAACTGTTCAGATGGGCCAATTATAGGCCAAACGCATGACACCGGGTGAGTACAATTGTTGGTTGCTTACACATATATTAGCACACACTTATAACTGCCGTGAATGACCCTTTAACGTACATAAACATACCAGGTTTTCACAGGAACGACTTCACAAATCATCCGCACTAAAGTCATATTAAAACTTGCCCGTTGGCCGGACTGTCTTATCAGCGTTTTCCGTTCAAGGCCACCGTCTCCCCGGTCACTGCTGTGCAGGTATGAACATGTTACATCAGTTCGTTTGTAATAAGAGTGCGAGCAAAAATACGGTGCGTGCAGTGATTCGCTTTTTTTATGGTGTGAGAGTGAACTCACAGAAGTGCATAAACAGAGAATCGTTACTGGTGACGAGATGTGAATTCATCACTACGAGACTGAGAGTAAACAGCAGAGTATGGAGCTGACTAAGAAAAAAATTAAAAGTCAACCGTCAGCTGGGAACGTCATTAATGCAAGAATGGGCGTTTTGAGGTATTTAAGTATCCTCCGTATAGTCCTGATCTCTACTTCGGACTTTCACCTTCTTGGTCCCCTGAAAGCAGCCCTACAAGAATGAAGATTCACTTTTGATGAAGAAGTGAAGACAGCAATGCATTTGTAGCTTGCAGTTCAGACTACAATATTTTTTACTGAGGGAATACGAAAGCTTGTTGACAGATGGACATTGAAATTATATTGGAAAAAAGGAGAATCACACTATCCTGTACAGTGACAACAGTAACTCTGCATTGTTACTGTATTTTTCCTTAAGAGCATACTTTATCTTACTGTATATTGACATTCCAAAATTTGCCAGATGCTTTACTCTTAACCCATTTGCTTAACTACAGGATCAGGGTCTCAGCTCTGTTTCCTTCACGGTCTTCTCTTTGCGATATTAAGCATCTTTTCAACCTGCCATCCATGCCACATCTATTTCTAACTGCCCTGCTCTTTATAGATGATCTAACAGACACTTGAGATTAGTTACCAAGGCATTAATCGACAGATGGAGCAGAAACAAGTCCATCACATCCACCAAGAGAGCAGGACCAATTACACTGTCTTTGTCCCCTGACTCCTAATCTTCTGACAATAGGAGGAAAGCTTAGACAGCTTAACCCCTCGGGAACCTCGGATAGGAAGCAGAATTTAGCCTAAGTGCACAGCAGGATCTTATATTAGTCACTCTCAGGTAGTCTATAATCACTGAGGTACTGCTCATAAACAATAATGGTGTGTGTGTGTGTGTGTGTGTGTGTGTGTGTGTGTGTGTATTTGCATGTGGAGGAAATGTGCTAACAAGGCAAAAGCTGTGTGGAGGGAGTATGAACAATCAGAGACGCTAAGAATCTGATTACCATCTTATTAAACCAGTGAAGAAGGAAAATTGAGGACAGAAGATTTCAACTAATGGTCCCATTCTGTTTATAAGGTCCCACCAGACCAGGACACTCAGTTAAATATACTGTAAATCATTAACAACTACGGTATCGATAGAGTTCTCGTGCATGATCAACGCTATTAAAAAAGCTGCATGGTTTACTTTCCATCTAGTCTAATAACAGTGAACTGGACAAGCTGTTAACCAGACTAGACTAGACTAGACTAGACTAGACTATCTGTTCTATCTATCTATCTATCTATCTATCTATCTGAGTATATAAATATACACTCATCAATTTCTTCCTTACTTTCAAGGAAAACAAATTCTTTCAAATTCTACAGTAAAAACAAGTAATATTTAATGTGAACATAGAGTACGTCACTGTGAGCTGTTGCGTGTGGGTTTGATTATCCACCAATTTGAAAAGGTACTCCTGGTACAGTTATATAGACGCATCCAGTAAATTTGAAAAGTAATTACTGTCATGGTCTCTGTGAACAGATGCATGTGGGATTAAGGTTTAAAATGTCCCTTATTCAGATATGATAAAATATTAATATTTTGGTGTTCGAGGCTTACTCTATAAATCGAGCCATATATACCGGTTTAAGTTGATTTATATAATTATATAATTCTTATTATTATAAATACTATACCACTACAACTAATAATAATAATAAACGTTGTCATGATCTATACCCCTTTATCCTGTACAGTATATAGGTTGACGGGGGGTCCTTGAGCCTATCCCAGGTGGGGCGGGTTGTAAAAATAGATACAGTGGTGCGGGGCGGGCTGGGGCGGGCCAAATCATTTCATAAAAGCGGGACCC
>JAQQZT010000008.1:4502498-4509998 GCA_030068275.1 Clarias platycephalus
GGGCTGGGGCGGGCCAAATCATTTCATAAAAGCGGGACCCGCGGGTTGGAAAAATACCCGACCCGCGCATCACTAACACACACATACTCGTTAACACACACACACACATATGTATGCACAAACACTTACTGTAAGTCACTGGCATTACTTAAAATGTTGATTAAAAACTCATCTTTTCCAAAATGTATCTCTACTTCTAATACTTTTTCTAAGATTCCAGTAGTCCATGTTTTTTAAATTAATAATTAATTAAGTAGCAGATTTTCATGATCGTTTGAAATATGATATAATTACCTATTTTTGACTCTAAATGAGAGCTTTAAGTCATGAAAATGACTCTACATTGCTACACTGGCGCAATGCTTTGTTTAGCCATGTGTTTGTGGCTTGGGGCATTAAAGGAGCTCTTGGGAGGCCAGCGTCTCAGACGTGAAGCATGCAGTCTGCTTATGACCCTGGCATACTGAGAAAACTTTCTACATTGATGGTATCCAAGCACTAGGGAAATGCTGGGATATGTGCTTCTGTGTAGCAGGGGATTATATAAAGAAATAAAGGCAGTTTTACTCTCACAAGTGTGTTCTTCGGCGCGATCAAAAGTCCCACTTTATCTTGAACACCCCTCATATTTTTCTCTTCACTAATTGACTTGAGGATTGTAAGTCACAACCAATACTAACAAGCAGCTGTTATTGTTACATACACAAGTATAATACAGTGAAACTTGATTCTATGCATACAGTATTTCTAGCTTGTTAGGAATGCAGGGTTAGGGCTCAGGGTCAGCCGTGATACACACACATTTGCACATTGCACATTCAACACATAATCGCCTAACAAGTCATACATACGCATTTACATATGTACAGTACAGAGCTATTCCAGAGATAATACACTGTATAGGCAACATAAATGCATTGTTGTTAAAATGATTATCATACATCCATATGCAGGAGCTATAGCATAAAAAGTTAACAGATCGACTGACATTGAGTACTGACCTTAAAACTCCAGTAGTTTGGTTGTTGCTGTGGAAAGAGAGAGAGAGAGAGAGAGAGAGAGAGAAGAAAGGAAGAAAAGGAGTCAGTCATTTCACACATTTCCTGCAGCAACACAAAACCCTCTCAGCAGGTTCATGTCTCTGACAGCCAGCCTGCTGAGAGAGGGAGTATCAAAGAAAAACGAGAAGGACGTCACTTTGAATAAATGAATTGCACTTTTTTTTTGGTGTTGCTAACTACATATTTTACACCCTCGCACATTTTGCTTAAATAGTGTTTTAGATTATATTAGCTCTCAGACTATCCACTTCAGCCTAATCAGGAATTTATTGGAATCCTGTCACTTGGGTTATTAGCTCACACTGCTGTCTAAACTAAGGTTTCATGAAGTAAGCAAGGAAAAAATAAAGACAATGCAAAATATGAAAAAGAAATTAATTGCTG
The DNA here is from genome assembly GCA_030068275.1 of Clarias platycephalus. NCBI lineage: Eukaryota > Metazoa > Chordata > Actinopteri > Siluriformes > Clariidae > Clarias > Clarias platycephalus. Next base: position 4,503,944 of record JAQQZT010000008.1, read on the forward strand.
TATAGAAATAATTAATTGAGATCAGTCTTTTGCCAACCAGTTAGCATCTTGCATGTCAATTTAACATTTTGTATACAAAGTATGGTATTGTATGGTTTTTGGATACAGAGAGGTTACGCCTTGAAGGGAATTGACAAATACAGAGGTCACGCCTTCTTCACAGAGAGTGACATGCATGAAGGCCATGCCTACTTTTAAGGAAACATACAAGTACAAATAACGTGTTTTCTATTGTAAGAATACCAGGTGCAGAAGCCACATCTCAATTACTGACAGGCACAGAGACAACGCCTCCTCCACACTGACTGACAGGCGCAGGGGCCACACGTACTTCACTGTGACTGACAGGCACTGAGGACACACCTTCTTCACTGTGACTGACAGGCACAGAGGCTACTCCACTTATAGTGTGACTGAAAGACACATAGGCCATGCCTCCTTCATTGTGCCTAAAAGGCACAGAGACGACATCTCCTTTACTGTGACTGACAGGCACAGAGACTACACCAGTTATTCAATTCAATTTTATTCAATTAAATTGTATTTGTATAGCGCTTTTAACGCTTTACACAATCGCAAAGCAGCTTTACACAATCTGCTTATACTGTAGTTATAGCGTGACTAACAGGGCATATAGGCCATGCCTTCTTTACTGTGACAGACAGGCAGAGAGACCGCACCTCCTTTATTGTGACAAATAGGCACAAAGGCCACACCTCATTTAATCTGACTTACAGGCACATAGGCCACAGTCTCCTTCATTTTAACTGACAGGCACAGGGTCCACACCAGTTATAGTGTGACTGACAGGCATTTAAGCCATGCAATTTTCACTGTGAGTGACAGGCACAGAGACAAAGCCTTCCTCCCTGTCCCTGACAGGCACAGAGGCCACGCCTCCTCCGCTGTAACTGACATGCACAGAGATCACACCTCCTTCATTTTGATTGACAGGCACAAAGGTCATGTCTCATTTACTGTGATTGACAGGCACATAGACCATGCCACCTTCTTGGTGACTGACAGGCACATAGGTCACACCTCCTTCACTGTGACTGACAGGCAAAGAGACAACGCCTCCGTCACTGTGACTGACAGATGCAAAGGCCACACCTAATTTACTAAGACTGACAGGCATAGAGGCCACGCCTCCTCCACTGTGACCACTCGGCACAGAGATCACACGCCCTCCACCTCCTGTAATATTGAGATTACCAGGGTCAGCAAATGACCGTTTTAATTCCTGTCTCTCAGATACAAATTGAGATGTAAAATAGAATATAATCAGGCCGTGTATGTGTGTGTTTGTGTGTGTGTGTGTGTGTGTGTGAGAGAGAGAAAGACCTCATGGTCAGGGAAGTCCCAGTGAAATTAGACATCCAGAGCGAAGCCATGAATTTTAATTCACATTTCTCATCTCACATTCTCAGAGCTCCTTCACTCTTATCAGTCTCTCTCTCTCTCTCTCTCTCACACACACACACACACACACACAAACACACACACACACACAGGGATGCAAAAAGAAGTGAGTGCCATGGGTTTCCTAAAAGACTTACTGTACATAAAAAAAATTACGGCCACAACACGTTTTTTCTTTTTTTTTCCCCGCTAAAAATGCGTCAGAATTCCAGAAATTTCTACTGAGCCTGCTTATTACCATTCACACCACTGAATATTTCATGTGCGATATCACTGATATGGAGATGTGTGTGAATGAAATATGCAGATATCATACACATGAGTTGAATTTTTTTATAGTAAGCCTAGCTTAGCATGTTGCTGAGATGGGCTAATGCTAATACCTGAGGTAAACATGAGGTCAAAAATCATAATGGACTGAACTGTTACTGTGCAAGGTGTCTGTTTTACTGCTAGTTGATAGCAGTTGATAGCTAGTTGGTCATGTTAAGCTGTGATTGCCACCGCTAGTTCATCTTGTAAGGAAGAAAAAACTAGCAAAAATGTCATTTAAAAAAGAACTTGGTGTGGAGTTTTTCAGTTTGATTTTATGAATAATTTCATAAAAAGCCTGAAAATATATATGAATTTATATTCTGTCATGAACCAGGTTAGGTATGTTTGCTAGCCAGCGATAAGTGTACAGTAGCTGGCTATCGAGGTGAGTGCTTAAAACCTTGTAGAACACGTGTATACTGTATATGTTTCGATTTCAAGTTCATCCTCAAAAGGTAAAAGATCATTTCTTTGCTTTCAGTAGTGGTACAAACAGTCGCGCAACCTCATCCATTTTGTAGTTTATGCCTGAATAAAGTGTTGATGTTTGACATTATGCCCTTTAAATCGGTTCAGACAAACAAACACACAGAGGCTGCTTTCATTTCTGTGTTGACGAGGCCCGGCGACTGAAATGCAAATTCATCTCCCAAACCTGTCTCCTCAGAGACTGCGAAGCAAACATTCACAAATTCCATGAACATGAAATTACACACAGCCTGACACTAAACCCCTGGAGTGTCATCGATAAAATGGCATTTATTTATTTTTTTTATTTTTATTTTTTTTACAAAAGTAGCAACCAAGGTCAGATGTAATTCAATCATACAAGCCTCGCTGTGTTGCCTCGTGTCCTGGGACTGTTCAGCTTGCCATGCTAAAGTCTTATCAGGTATCACAGCACATAAGCACTGAGAGAGCGGGCTGTCCTGTCCGGTCCTGTCTGGCCTCTTTTAATGGATTTTACTGCAGGAAATGGCTCCATGCATGCAAAACTCTCCTGTGGCTCAAACATGCAAGCTTAAAACGGAATGTATTATATTTTCCCCAAGACAATTTAGTATAGGTTATTTTTTTTACTTTATATAATTTAAATTGAATTGCAGGATGGAAATAGCATTTTTGTTACAATTTTGATCGGTATTTTAGCATTCTGAGATTCCCTTTATGTCAATCTGTACTTGAATTTAGCTAGCTAACATAAGACAGCACTATGAGAAAACCATAACACTTATTGCTCTTGCATATGTCCTCTTGTCATTCAGTATGCCCTTAGAACTAATGATCTGAATACCCTGACCAGACATAACATTAAAATTCAAAACGTTAAGCACATTATTGTGCAGGTACCCCTTGTTCCAACTGAGCACCTCTGGCCCCTCAGAGCATGACACCCTGTGATTCGAACCTTCAACCCTGGAGGTATGAAGTGACAGTTCTAACCACAAAGCCTGTATGATTGTCTCTGTAACAAATGTAGCATGAAATTGCTTTTAAAGAAAAACACCTAATTAAATAAAAGGTCCAAGAGATTGATTTCACCAAATCCATCATTAATGTTGATTCTGCTGCTTTTTCGGACATCTTCTCAAGAGAAACAATAAATTAGACTTCTGTGCTGGTGGCAGGAACTCCAACCAGGACATTCCAAGGAAAAACGACCCTTACTGTATACAGTAAACATACAGGATAGAAGTATTCGTTTGTTAAACCTATGACACTGAATCTGCAGACTATGTGAACAGCTGTGTGTCCACACGTATGCCAGGTCAAACTGAAATGGATTTGCAGCTTAAGACTTCCTGAAGAGATCTTTAGCTGGTTAATCAATGTATCATTTTAAAGGTGCTTATACAGTAGGTTTCCCATTTGAAACCACTGGTTATCAATGGGAGTTTATGGATTACAATTACAACTCTGTGTATCTTCATGGACCCCCATGGATTCTTTCATGGGGCAGAACATGGGACCTCATTAAAAAATCATGGTACTCCCACTTGGAAGACAAAAAGTCCTAGTTGTCTTTGGGAGAACCGTGAGGTGAACTCAACTGAAACCCACAGTAACTCAAGTAAGATGGCAATTCTGTCTGTAGGACCATTGTGCCTTCACTGAGCTCCTATAATAAAAGATAGCGAAAAATATTAGTGGAAAATTATATTTTAGGGGATGTAGGGGAAAATATAATTTCCTTTAATGAGTGAGCTGTATAAATGAAACAATTTATAGGAATCTTATGAAAAACAGATCATATTTTAATAAATAACGAAAGGGGTGTAGGGCTGAATGGTCATGGCTCTGGGTTACTGATTACAAGGTCAGGGGTTTAAACCCCAGTACCGCAGAGCTGCTGCTGTTGAGCCGTTGAGTAAGGCCCTTAACCCTCTCTGCTCCAGGGATGCTCTGCACTCTGACACAAGCCTCCTAATAAGCTGAGATCTGCAAAGGGAAGAATTTCACTCTCCTGTAATTTCATGTGGTATGTGACAAATGATAAATATGGTGTAAAAAAGAAAACCTGAGGCATTTGAAAACTGCAGTTGAATTGTGAAGTAACAATAATGTTCTATGAACACCTATTAATGTAATATTTTACAGAAAAATCACTCTAGAACTTCATTTCAGTTCATGAAGGACTTTCAATGGTAGTCAAACTTTGTGTGTGTGTGTGTTTGTGTGTGTGTGTGTATAATCCTTTTCTTTAGTTTTTTTTTTTATTTTTTATTACAGATAATAAGGCCAGTGATTAGTACACTGGCGATGCTGTATGCTGAATGGTTGTAACAGCCATGAGGTGAAATTAATTGCTGCTGCGGTTGTTTAAACCCATTAAAAATGAGTTTACAAATTAGTTCAAAGTTTCTTCTGTTAGAGACATGCTCACTCACACCTATGTTCAACTTGTGTAGACAAGCCACCTACTGTACCACCATGGTTTTGGGAGGTGGGAAGCAACTGGAACTCAACTGGATCAAGACTTTTGCACTGTGCAGTATCTCCAGTTCGAATTTCATGTTTTTATGTTACTTGTCCAGATGGGTTTCCTCCAGTTGCTCGCATTTTCTCCACCACCCAAGAACATGCTAGTAGGTAGATTAGTGTGTGACCTACTAGCTTCCCATGGATCCATGGATGATTCCCATGTATTCCTGCTTTGCACCTAGTGTTCTTGGGTCAGACTCCATATCCATGAACAGATCAACCGAGTTACTATACAACTAAATAAGGACAGCAGGAGAACAAAGTTTTTGCTTGTATCCCGACCCACCAAACCATATATACTTAATTTTTTCCCTTGAGCAATTCAGCTTAGTTTGGTCAAGATTGTAAATCCCAGGAGCAAATATGTGCCATTGGCCAATTTTGTGTTTGTTTTGAAAGCAAGCCACTGGACAGCCCCAAGTACAGGGTCATAGCTTGTGGATAAACTCATTTGTCTGTAGAGTCTTCTCCGAAAGTAATGGAACAGCAAGGCCTTATGAGACAATAGATCAAAATGTCAATGTAAATGGGGTTTTTGGTTTGAGCACATCCATTTTTCAAGTGATTTAAAATGTTCAGTATATGGGAAAAAAAGAATGGGTCTTGCTATTCAATTACGTTTAAAGGCAACTTATATTATAAGCAACTTCTAACTTATACTTATATTAATTATATTAAATATGTGGGAAAATGAAATGGTTTATAAGACACCTGATTTATCTTAGCTCTCTCTTGCTGTTAGTCTTTTAGCTGCTCCTGTTGAGGGGTCACCAATGCGGACCATCCAATCCGTGCAGAACTTGGCACCTCAAGACTCTGGTTTTATGCCGGAAGCCCTTCCTGATGCAACCCTCCCATTTTATCTGGGCTTGAAAATGGCTCTGCATCCAGTGGCTTTGGTTTGGGCTTTGGGTGGGAATTGAACCCATCCCTTCTGCAGGGCGGGTGAGAAATCTACCACTGAGCCACCACTCACTCACTCATCATCTATACCGCTTTATCCTGTATACAGAGTCACAGGGAGCCTGGAGCCCATCCCAGGAGAGGACTTAGGGCACAAGATGTGGTACATACTGGATGGGGTGCCAATCCATCGCAGGGCACACATACATACACACTCATTCATATACGGGCAATTTGGGAACGCTAATTAGTCTAATCCACATCCACATGTCTTTGGACTGTGGGAGGAAACAGGAGTACCCGGAGGAAACCCATGGAGCACATGAAGAAGATGCAATCTCCATGCACACAGAGGTGGAAATCAAACCTGGACCCTGGAGGTGCAAGACGATATTGCTAACCACTAAACCACCATGCTGACACTAATGAGCCA
>JAQQZT010000008.1:4512498-4518918 GCA_030068275.1 Clarias platycephalus
CACACAGTCCCAAGACAGGACTCGAACCCATGACCCTTGAGGTGCAATTCCACAGTAGTGATGGGTCGTTCAGGAACGATTCGTTCTTTTTAAACGAGTCTTTAATAGAATAAGACAAAAGAATGAACGACTCGGACTAGAAGCCTCATGAAAAGAACCTTTCAGTTCTGTTTCCTGCGTAATGCACTGCATAGCGTCTATGGGAGTCACGTGACAAAAGACAAACAATTCCGACCAGAAGATATGGGAGGTGAGCTGCTCATTCCGTTTATTATACAGTATGTCCTTAGCTGCATTGTAATGTTTTCATTACTGGAACTATAGCCAAAAGTTGTATATGTAGACGTGTTGGGCGTCTGTTCATTGAAAATGTAACATTTTGATGAACAAGATTCAAAGAACCGAGTCACTAAAATAATCCAAACTTCTCATCACTAATCCACAGTGCTTACTTCTACACCACCACACCGTAAAAATTTAACAAGTTCAAAGGTCCCATGTTTGACTATTTCTTCAACAAGTTAACACAGGTCTCAGAGCTCCCCTCAAAGTATATCTGTTACTGCACCAGCTTAACTGGCCATCCATTCATATAGGAACCTCTGTATTCCAACTAGGGATCGTGGAGACCAATGGTGATTGATTGTATTTATTTCTAATTTACGACCTTGGTCTGGATGGTTTGACCTCCAGTCAACATTCGCACATATTATGGGCAACTTGGGAACGCCAATTAACTGGCCTCCACCCGGAGGAAACCCACCATGCAAGCTCTATACAGGACGTTAGCTGGACCCTTGAGGTGCAAGGTGACAGGGCTGAACACTAAGCTACTGTGTCACCAAAATATGATTCAGATAATGTATTTATTCATACCTCACTTACATTTATTTCTCTCCTCCTACAAATGTGTTGTTGCAAGGTCAATGTAAATGAGTTCCTGCTGAGCCACGCCCTATGAGAGAACAACAGAGCTGCGCAACAAGCCACCCCCCCACCCCCCACACACACACACACACATAGGAGACTCAAATAAATGTCTTAAATAAAAGACGACAAAATGAATTTTGCATAATAAGTCCCTTTTAAACTAATTAACTTAGAGGGTGAACTGAAAATACATCTTGAATGCCATGCCATTACGGATCATTTGTTAATTATAAAGATGCCACATGCATGACATTCAGAGAGGATTTTTTTTTCCTTTAGCAGTTTAAAAGTGTAATTAAATTAGCAATAATTAATCAGATGGACATCTAAAAACAAGAAGAATTCACCTTCTTGTCCCAATAGCTTGTCTGATCTGCTTGCTAGCTAAACTAGCCGCCTCATCGATCATCAACGATAAAATCAGAAACAGAAACGTGACTGAGAGCAACAAGATGAATCACCGGATGCCCTTCCTGACGCACCTCTCCCATTTTATCTGGGCCTGGGACCAGCACTGCATCTAGTGGCTGGGTTTTGGCCGCTGGGTGGGAACACCTTCCACATGGCAGGTGGTAAACCAACCACTGAGCCATCAATGCGCTGTACCCAATGCGCTGAGCCACCAATAAAATCTCCAGTCCAAGTACTGGAGAAACAGATGCGTCTTGAGTCGTCGTTTAAAGATAGTCAAAGTCTCTGCTGTACGGACATCTAGAGGAAGTTCATTCCACCACCTAGGTGCCAGAACAGAAAAGAGCCTGGATGAATGCCGCCCTCGATCCCTGAGAGATGTTCCTACTCACAGTGGGATTCCAGTTAGCAGTGATCTCATTCAGTTTTCATATGACCTGGGTATTGGGAGAAACTTACTCACTTACTCACTCTTTCTCTACCCGGCTTTTCCTGTTTAGGATTGCAGGAGGCCTGGAGTCTATCCCAGGACACAAGTCATGGCACACCCAGGACAGGGTGCCAACCCATTGCAGGGCTTATAAGCACACACACTATGGGCAATTTGGACAATCCTTTTAGCCAACCCTACAAGTCTTTGGACTGTGGGAGGAAACTGGAATTCCACCAATCCCTCCAAGCTCAGGAAGATCATGCAAACTCCAAACACACACACACTCAGAATCCAACTGTAAGAATTTAAATTGAACCCAAACTGACAAAAAGGTACTGTAACTTCACTTTTAGCTTAAACAAACCATTTAGACTAGTAAACTAGATTTTTTTAAATGTGTATACACCTTGCCCTATTTAGGGCCTTTAGTCAGCCTTTTCTCGTATTTACATGTCTCTGGTTCCTGATACAGTGAACAGAGGCAGTGTAGAATTATTAAAAGGGAAATTGTATTTTCTACATAATTGTGTTAAAACTGCAGCGAGAGTGTAAATCAATAAAAGACAGCAGCTGAAAAGCTGTGTTTTTCTCTGAGTGACATGAGGTTGAATTAAGATACTCATTTGTAGGTAAATGTGTAAATTATGCAGATCATCTGAAACATTATTGTCACGTTTATTATTATTATTATTATTAGTAGTAGTAGTAGTAGTATGCATATGCAAATAAGGAGCATTTGTGCCGCTTTAATTCTGACTGGTCACATGGTGTTAACTTACTGGCAGGTGTTGCAGCTGCAAATCGCAGATGTACATTAATGTGCATGTTCCAGTACATTTACAGTTGACGTTAACATGAATTAATTAAATGTGAAAAAGTCTATAATGATAAGTATAATTCTCACAATTAAAAATTTATTGTGTGGGTGGGAAGTTGCATGAATTACATGAGAAATAAATTGTGGACAAAATAGTAATGTGAAATATAATAATAAAAAAAATATATAAAAAACAGATGGAAGATTTTAAAAAATCAGGTAAAAAAAGTATGTAAAAAATATCACATTGAAATGAGTTATTTGGGGAAAAAATCATGTGAAAATACATAAATAATTTGGATACATTTAAATAATATTTTAAACAAAATTCACGTGAAAATATATGACTTTTGTACAAAAATTGGATTTAACTCATTTTGGGAAAAAATCACATGCAAATGAACAAATAAATTATATTTACATTATATTATATATAATTTATTTCATAGTCTTAGTATTATTTTTATTTTGTACATACTTATTTGTTTAGTTTTCTTCTTCCCAATTTATTTATTTATTTTTTATTTCTTAAAAATCTGCACAGTCTGGAGTTCGTCGCAATTGCATTTCACTACTGTTGGAACCATGCATGTGACTAATAAAATTCTTGAATCTTGAATGTAAATTTAAAAAAATCACATAAGGGATCAATTGCTGGAAAAATATTTGGAAAAAAAAAGTAAAAAAAAAAAAAAAAGTATGAATAAACCAAGCATCTTTGAAGCATTTATTTGAAGTTTAGATGACTGCAGTCTATTAAATGCGCATGCGTGTACCTGTTCCCGTGCGCTCCTCTCCGAACTTCCCCTCATGCTCCCATGGGATGGAGACGGTGATGGAGGGAGTGAGTGCTGAGGCGGGTACTTGTTCTTCAGGTGGTCCATGAAGGCGTCGCGTTTGCGCTCCAGCTCGGCTTTGTGCAGATTGCTGAGTGCCTCCAGGCTCTGAGCCGCCATCACCGTGTGCCGGTGCTCGGACGTGTGCACGAGGCCCACGTTGGAGAAGCGGCGTGCGCCATTGCCCAGGCTCCGGTACTCGCGTGGGTACTCCAGGTCATCCGTGGAGATCATGTGACCGCCACCGCGCTCCGGGTCTAAATGAGCGGGAGAGGAAGATAAGAAGGGGAAGGAAGAATAGGTGTGGGTTTAAACACACAGGTAACGTCATGTAGGCCAACACGGCACACACCGCACACACATACGTAAGACAAAGGGAATTAGACAACAAGAGAGAGAGAGAGATGGGATGAGCAGTAAGACGAGTGCGTACACATAGCAGAGATATTGAGCTCAGAATTAAACGTAAAATATAAAAAGTCAACACACTGCAAACTAAAGAATGAGGTAGAAGTCTCCCTGCAGGATGCTCCATTGCGTTTTCAACTTATTTGCAGTTTGAACAAACACACACATATGTGCAAACACACAAGGTAAACACAGAGATGCCGGTTTATCAGGTTAACCCACCATACACGTGTCCAATAACTGACTTGCACTCCATCTATTACAGTACATACGGTAGCGTCTCTCCATCTATCCATGCTCACGGCACAGTGTGTGTTAACGCTCTACTCTTTGTCAGCGTCCAGATGCTGTGATTGTGTCGCAAACAGAGCAGAGAGGGTTCACTGAGTAATAATACTGTAATTAAGTTCAATTATGGACACCGTTTACATAATCGCAATCAGTTAAAAGCAGACGCGCGCAGCTCGAGTGAAAGTCCGTTTGAAAGTTGATAATTTCGAATGTAATTAAGTACTAAGAAACAAAATTTTAAAAAGTAAATGCTTTTAAATGATCTTTTGAAAACTAACTTTCAGTTTTCATACTGTGGAGCTAGTGCTAGCTTGAATATGACATCCTAGCCACTTACGTTAGCTAATCTTATTGATGCTAGTCAACCTGGGATTAGCAAAGAAAGCAGTACGTATTATGACAGAAAGCTGTATTCCAATATACAGTAGCAAGTTCACAAAAACAAATGAGTAACACTTTCTTCAAATCAGATATCGAGGCAAAGGACACGCGGCATTGTTTTACACCAATCTTTGCTAACTCAAATCTTAGCCTATTGAAGTAGAGCCACATACAGATAGCCATAGCACTAACTACATTGTGTAACATAAGAAGGTTATCACAAAGGATAATAAATATACTTAATTGGATGCTATGACTGAAATGACTGGATGCTACACTAACTCGCGGTTGTTTAATTGATGTGTAAAGAACGCTCGTTCGCTACAGAAAAAGACACTTTTGAAGAATTTTTTGCGAAATACGTTCAGTGTAAAAAATCCTGGAAATGTAATTATTAATGAGTAAAAAATGCAATAATAATGTAATGTAATCATATTTAACTTAAACACTGAAATTATTCTTCGGGGCGTTCAAGTCAATCCGGGACTTTTAAAGCCGTTTCTTGTGAATGAAGGCATTTAATGTACTTCAAGCACAGTATGTTGATGAGACTCTTAGCTGCAGTAAAATATTTGAATGGTGCGAACGTTTTTTTTTTTAAATTATAAGTGGCTCGTAACCCACTGCGATCATTCCCGTGGAGCGAGTGGAATGCCTGATCTTTGAAAATCGACGGATACAGTACGTTGTGGCTTGCAGAAGAAAGAGGTGGATGTGTCTGTGGGAACTTTAACACACAACCGTTCACCGACACCACTTGCACGTTACAGGAACTGTGGCCATTTCCACATGTTTGGGCCATTAAAGGAGTTCCTGTGTTCATGAGTTCAATCATTCCTTGATGGTGTCCAAGCACTAGTGAAATGCTGGGATAATTGCTTGGATAAATAGTAGCGGGGGATTATATAGAGAAATAAAGGGAGTTTTTAACTCACACAACTCTCATCTGTTCTGTTATTCTGCAAATCAAAAGTCCCGGTTTGACTTGAACGCGTGTAGTACTTGAGTTTAATAAAAGATTCACAGTTATTTAAAGTTTTTCCCCCCTGCAGAAGACATGCTGAGGTGTTTAAATATTCAAACACTGCCTTAATCTCATATTAGCACAACACCCACACACACACACACACGCACACACACTGCATGTCAGCATGCCTGCTATGCTCAGAATGCATCAAATCTCAAGTTTCTGTTCAAGCTTGTAATTAATTTCAAATGAAAGTGAGATACTGTGATAGATATTTCACCTCCAAATGTGTGCGTTTCGTAATAGAATAAAAAGAAAGCAGCAGCTGTCAGGTGACACGTTCTCTCTGCTACCGCCATCGTGCTCGGAATAAACAGACAAGGATGATACTCTTGGAGTGGTGTATTTCAAATGCCAGGTACATTTGTATAAGTGCATATTATCCTTCTAATGCGTATTTGTTTCTGTAGTAACAGCTCATTCACACGGACGTGTCTAAAGGATGCTACACACACAACCGGTTTAAACCGGTTGTGTAGCTGTCGTTTTACGAGGAGACGTTTAGTTCAAATTTATGGACGCTGTAACATTTCCAGCAACAGATTCCTGATTTGTGTCCCTTTTTTATTTGTTATATAAATACAGCACAAGGTCAAGTTAATAGTATTTCTGATGCACATCTTCTGGTCCTGGACAGTTTTTTTCCCCCTTTCAAGCTATAATTCTTTAATGTTGTAGTTGTTTCATTAAATTTTTTTACACTCTTTCATTACACCTTTCATTCTTTATAATGCTTATCCTAGGCCAGGTACACCTTGGACAAGGTACCAATCTATCGCAGCACGCACACCCACCCACACACACACAAGCACACACACACAAACACACACACACACACACACACACACACACACACACACACACACACACACACACACACACACAC
>JAQQZT010000008.1:4538446-4558724 GCA_030068275.1 Clarias platycephalus
TCATTCATTATACATACATTATGCATAATTAACATTGCTATGTGGAGAATAGGTACAGTAATGCTTCCCATGAAGGCTCTATGTATAATGAAATAGCAGTACATTCATTACTTATGTTATAACATATTCATAGGGAATTGTTATTCTCCTTATGAATGCATTACGACTATACTGCTATATCATTATACATACAGTAGAGCATTCATAGGAAGCATTACCTATTATCCAGATAGCAATGTTTATTATGCATAATGAATGTCATATACATAGAGACTTCATAGAAGGCATTACCTTAGGGTCATAGGATGCCTGGAGCCTATCCGAGGAGACTCGGGGCACAAGGCAGGATGCACCCTGGACGAGGTGCCAATCCATCTCAGAGCATACAAGCGTGGACACACTCACCCACACCACTTTTTCAATTTTGGAAATGACAGTGCATCTAATCTGCATGTCTTTGGACTGTTGGAGGAAACCGGAACACCCGAGGAAACCCGCCAACTGCGGGCCACAAGTGCTAACCACTACACCATTGTACCAACTGTCATTGTTATATTTATATATAAAAATCTATCAATTGAAATCAAAATGCACAGAATTCATAAGCACAGGTCACAATTTTCATTATGTCAAATGCTGAAAAAAGAAAAAAAAACATGCCCCAGGATATAATTGCTTGGATTTTCTTTGGTGTTATATTACGACCATAATAATGCGTTTTCATAAATATTTAAAACAATACATATGATGCCTTATGAATGCGCGAGAACATGCAATGAACATCAGCCATACCAGAAGCTGGATAATTCTCATTCATCCACGCAATAAGGGACAGTGGTACACTGTAAACCTTAATGCTCAAAGTAAATAAACATACAGTATTGAGTACTGTTAACTTAAATAATTACAATTAGTTCAAATGAATAGACCTTGATGAGTATTTCGAACTTTTTGGTATTTATGAGTTTGTAGAAATGACACTTTTCAAGTTAGCTGAACAAATTTGATATTTTAAGTATCTGTAAGTACTTAAGTAACAGTAACTGTTACCTTAAAGTTCCACCAACTTAAAATCTTTCAGACTAGCGATTTTGTTTTTGACGTTTTCAGGGCATTAGGGCACTGGTGGCTCAGTGGTAGGTGTTTCCCTGCCATGCGAAAGGCCCAGGTTCGATTCTCAACAGCTGGATGAAGTACCTCCCAAACCCAGATAAAATGGGAAGGTTGTGTCATGAAGGGCATCTGGCGTAAAACCTGTGCCAAGCTTGTGTGCGGACCGGATGGTCCACTGTGGCGACCCACAACACTGCAGGTGAAAGACCAACAACAATTTCTTTGATTTGCAACAACTAATAACAAATGATAATTACTATTAAATAGCATAAGTGCAGATATAATGCAAATAAAGAATGATTAATATGAATGAGTACAGCAAACTCAAAAACTTATAGTTCTCTTTACTTAAAATTAAAAACATCATTTAAAAAAATTTGATGTAACTGATTACCTCAAATCTTTTGAATTTTGCCAACTTATTCGGGTTTACAGTGTAGCTGACCCCTAACACCCTGACTCTGACTTTCGTTTTCACTCATCCAGCTTCCACTCTCAGATAAAATCCTTAATGCCGCTATAAAACAGCTTCAAGGTCATGTTCTGGTGTTTTTACCCTCTTAACGAGTCTTTTCTTGAGGAAGCGCCGACAATCGTAGCGGTTTGTCATGTTGTCACTGTCACTCTGCTCTCATCTATTAGGGTGGAAGAAATCCTTCAGAGCAATCAGAGTAGAATACGGATTGGACTTGAATGAATCACAGTTTCACAGAGAGTGAATTAAGTAGCCGTCACTATGACTGACATCGCTTCAGCTGTGTTGTTCATCGCCACATTGTTTTTCATTAATCTTATGTGTAGGACACGCTTTCCTTATAAGATCTAACTCCTCCTGTCTAGCAGACGATTTTTTTATTTGTCTGATAAGTAAATGGATAAATAAATAAGGTGGCATGGCGGGTCAGTGGGTAACACTGTTGCCCCGAACGTCGAGGGTTCAAATCTCACCTTCAGTCTATGTGTGTGTTCTCTAAGGCTGAAGTTTTTGCCCACTGTCCAAAGACATACAGTGTAGGTTGATTTACTTTTTTAAAGTTGCCTGTACTATATTAATGGGTGTGTGAGTATATCCTGGAATAGGCACAAGAACACAGGAACTCTTTACAGGATTAGTCATAAGGACAATGGATGGACAGAAAGATGGATGGATGGATGGATGGATGGATGGATGGATGGACAGACGGACGGATGGATGAATGGTATTGATGGATGAATAGATGGATAAATACATGATTGATTCATTCAATCAATCAATCAATCAATCAATCAGTCTCATCTGCCTTGGATTTTATGTCATTCATTTATTAATTTATTCATCCCTATTGGGCATTTTAGACTTTTTAAAGTACACTCATAATCCTATTTCATTAGCAGATTTGCAGGACGTCGTTATCAGATATGCATGTGTTTAAAGGTATGGTATTTGATGCCTGGAAACAACAAAGTAAGTTTGAGAACATCTTTAAAGAATCTTCAAATATGCATGATCGAACATGCCACCATATTATCACTTGGCCAGTCTGGCTAACTGGCTAAATGCTAGTAACATAATTTACGTAACTGAGTCATGATTTCAGCCTGACCTCTAATCTTATTATATTTCCATACAATTCAATAACCGAGCATGTAATATCTGACCATTTAATATAAAATAATTTAATATCTAATCATTTAATATCTAAACATTTAATATCTGAGCATCTGTTTTCTACTGCCATATATTCAGAGTTTTTCTATCTCACAGAGTTTTTCCTCTCCTCAACCAAAAGCTGGGTTCCTCGTTAGGAGTCGAAATCCACGTTCTGGATTTCTGTAACATTGCTTTGTAACATTATTGTCTTTTATTTATCACATAATGTTAGCTTATGTATCTAAATAGCTAGTTTAGCATTGCAGATCCGGTGGGCCGTTGATTCCAGGTGTCGTATGGCATTTCTGTAATCATTTGCAGGTCTGATTTGGAGAAGTTAAATCTATCAAACTGTACTGGTAATAACAACAGGAACAATTATAAATCAAGGATCAATATATTTACATTAAGGACAGAATTTCAACTTACGTAAGTAAGAATATATACAATGGCAGTAAAAAAAAAAAAAAAGATGTTATTTTTCTGTGTAGTGATTTATTTTTTAAGTTCCAGAACAATACTGGAGATTTCAAAACTATGAAATAACTCGTATAACATTAGGTAATTAAGTCACTATGAACTAAGAAAGTCAGCTGTTCTTGGAATAGTTCTTGCAAGAACAGTATTGTCAAGTGCATCAAGCACCATGATGAAACTGTCTCTCATGAAGACCTAACTTATGCCTATGAATATCAACTGTTCAAAGGAGATTATTGCATATTTTGGATGCCTTCAGTATTGTTTTACAGTTAGAAGGGGTGTCCAAACTTTTGACTGGTTCTTTAAGATCAATAAAACTGTATTTAATAAAAATGTATTAAATTTATGTAAAACAAACTTCACAAACCTTCATTTATTGTAGCAACATGGACATTATATCACTATGTTAAAGGTACATAAGGTTTAAGTCAGTTTTAAAGTGTAAGGCTTCATGAAATTCCAACAATTGTTTAATATTCATTAATATATTAATCTCTTGAGACCTGATTGTCCTCATCAGAGCACATGACCTTTTTTTCTACCGACAATATTAACGGTATATCCTTGTACGACTCTCATATCTCAGGTATAATTAGTTTTTCCTGTTTTGAGAATAGTTAATAATTATTATGTCCTAATAAAAAAGAGAAAATGCAATGTACAGTAGACAACACAACAGTACAGTCTGGATCTTCGTAGGTTTTTTAAGTATTAAGGTTGAGGTCTTACATTTGTGAAAACATGGCACATTATTTTCAACACCCTTCAAAAATCCCTTTAATCCTAGCATTATGCTATGATATGCTGGATTAGCATGGTGCATGAACGCGGGATCTGAAAGTTTCTCATCCTCAGCTACATCACTCAAATTCAGGTTCAAAATGTAATCCCCTCTCTAGTAATTTCCCTGATACTTTCTAACAATTTATTCGATTCTATTTCCTACAATATACAGTAGGCTAGAAACAAACTCAACCAACCAGTGAGGAGACCCTGACCAGGGCGTTACTAAGGACAAATGATTGACATGAGACATGCATTGTGTAAATGCATGATGCATGTTAATTATATGGTCTTTCTGTATAATTATAATGAGAGCTTCATGTCAAATAAAAATAAAAGACAAATTTCAACTTTCAAGATTTCTTGAAACTTTGTTGTATCCCATTAAAACATGTGTTACTCATCTCTCATCTCTGTATCTTTAACACGTCCTCTAATGGCCAAAGGACAACCAAACCTACAAGACATTAGATTTTAAGACCGACCTTCCTCCTCAGGCTCCTCAGTTTCCATCGGTGCTATCTTCCCTCCTGAGAGGTCTTGTCACTCGTTCTCGAATCTACGCTTCCTTGTGTTCATGGAGCATTAAAACAGTCATGCTTTGTGAAAATGAATGAGGCTGAGAGACAGACTGAAAGCACGAAAGTCCCGGTGGGTGAGCTGGATAAGGACGGCTGCCAGTTCCTTCCTTCCTCCCACCTATCCTCTCTCTCTCTCTCTCTCTTTCTCTCTCTCGCTAACGCTCTTTTCACTTGACCATTTCTTATAGTCCATCTTGAACATTTGTATAACGACAAAGATAGAATGGTTTGTACAGATAATGATGTGAGAGATAGAAGATGGAGGTGTGGTTCGCTCAGTGGGTGAATGACAAAGTCGTCGGTAATCTCGAAACCTGGCTACCTGACGATCGTGCTGAGCAAGCACACACAAACACACACACACACACACCCCTCCGGCCATGAGCAGGTGTCCACTTGCCCTTGATCCACTTATTTTTAAGCGCTTCTTTCAGAATGACCCGTCTAAGTTCTGTTTAATTGTGTTGAAAGAATAATTGAATGTTCAGCAAGCAAAAAGTTATATAAAAAAAACCCTAAAGATCCTTTGAAGTGAGAGTATGTGTCATTAAATTGTTACTTTTTAATCTCTTTTATTTTATTGAATATTTATTTAATAATCAATAATCAATCAATTAGCAATATCTCATTTTGCAACAAAAAAAAAGTCCACGTCTCAAAATAACTCACACTTCATTTTAAAAAAAAAAGGGTGTTCGTGTCACACCGGGACTTTTGATTGTGCAGAATAACCAAACACATGAGCGTTATGAGAGTATAAACTCCCTTTATTTCTGGCTATAATCCCCTGCTGCACTAATGCACTTATCCCACTGGAGTCATGATCAAGACTGGCACTGCTTGCTTCACATCTGAAAAACCCTGGCCTCCCAGGAACTCCTTTAATGGCCCAAACATATGGAAATAGCTTGGAGCAAGATCAGGGACTGTACTGGGATGTAGCAATAACTCACAGCCGAGACGAGTTCCTGTAATGTGCAAGTGGTGTTGGTGAATGATCTTCACCAACACTATGATGCGTCTCTTACGCAAGTTGGCGACAAGTTATCCATCAATTATTCAAGGAGCAGGCGTTCTACTCGCTAAATGTTCACAGGAACGACTGCAGTGAGCTCCGAGCCAACTCGACCAGGATCGTCATTCATGGATGTACGGCCATTAAAAAGTTTTCAGAATTCAAATGTGTAAGAGCCTCATCACCGTACTATTCTTAAATTGGTTTTATGACTTCATTCCCGGTTTGACAGTTTGACCACTCTTTCATGCTGCATACAGCAGAACTGCACATGGACAGTTACCCAAGAATGCTTCCAGGTTGTCCTGTAGCACGAAAGCTTTCTAATATTCAGTGCAGGTTCTGGTCACCGAGGCATTAAGAGATCCTGCTGTACGTGCTTTTTTTTTTATTTTTATGTTTTATTTGCCTCCGAAACGGCCATGCCTGCAGCTGTTTATTTCTCCTTCGACGCCCTCTGATCAGACACAGCGTAACTCCTTCTACAGGGGAAAACCCTCTAATGGTGTATAAAAGATGTGAGAAGTGTTTGAACAGCAGCCTGCGCACAGACTCAAAAATCCAAATCCCCCCCCCCCCCCCCATACACACACATTTAATTCCTTCCTCATGTATTACGAACATCTTTTTTTTAAAAAGTACTGACCATCACCATCTCTCTCTCTTTTTTAGTACACTACAATATGTTTAAGATAAAATATTGCAGTTAATATTTATTTATATACTGTAAGATCAAAGTTACTGTATGACGAGGGTGTGAATGCTCTGGAAGCCTTGATGAAACGCTGGTCTCTCAAACGGAGCCGTCTGGACGATTTTCCAACAGATTTGCAAACTTGGCCACATACTGAGCATTTTCGCCATCACTTTCAATCCAAACCATTTACACTGACAAGCCATAAGGTTACACTATTTGTTGGTGCCATGAAAACAGCTTTGACACATTGAGGCATGGACTCCACAAGCCCTCTGAAGGTGTAAAGTGGTATCTGGCAAAAAGGTGTTCTTTTAGGATCCTTTAAGTGCTGTGAGTGGCGAGGTAGGAATTTAATGGTTTGGACTTGTCGGTCCAGAACGACCTGTGGACGCTTGGAGGCGAGTTCTTAAGATTATAAAATTCGTATTACAACACAAATTTTCCCATAAGAAATAATAAAATGCATAATCCGTTCTAGCCACCCAAAAACTATTAACAATACAGCCATACCTCGGCGTACAAATTCAATCTGTTCCAGAGGCGAGTTCTCAAGAACATTTTTTATTGTGAAACATCTTTTCCCATAGTAAATAATGTAAATGCAGATAATCCGTTCCAGCCGCCTAAAAATATGACCAATATTACCAATTTCCAACACTATAATTATATTTTTGCATATAAAAACATTTAGAAAAGACATGTTAATGAAGCAAAATATCAAATAAATACACATTAAACCTCAATTAACCTTAATTTATAATTCCTCTTGGCACAGACTGCTTTAAAAAAACTAACTGAAAGTGGCTCTGTTTTATTCTTCCTACCATCCTTAATAATATTATTGGGACACATGGTGCTATCGTCACTACATCTTGCACAAAATGCAAACAATTAATAAGGAAATACAGTATGTGAACTAATTTCGCGCAACCAATCGCTTGTATGCTGAAAATGCTTTGCACGGCGAGACGAATTTCTTGCAAAATTTCAGTTGTTTAAAAATTTAGTTTGAAAATTCTCAAGGCAGGAGGTATACTGAATTACAAGAATTACAGTGTTACAAAAAACTTGCATAAAATGACATACTGCTTCATATACCGGGCATTTATATGCTGGGGTTTCAGTACAGTTAGATAAAACTGGGGTTATCTGACTGGAATTTGGTTTTCCAGAAACATGACGTTTTTTGGTCTTATTATCATTAAAGACTATAAACATAAGAACTGACTGTAATAAGAACTAACTCATGGATATATGAACTGATTATATGAAATAATCATCCTGTGCCAGATCAAATGATCATTTGTGGATCAAATGATCTGATGTAGTGACTCTACAATAAAAGTGACAAAGCCCAAGGGGGGAAAAAAACGTGGTAATAATAACTGATTAATCTCTTTAACAAACCCATAAATCGATGACTATTTTACTATACATGCATTCCTTGCAGTGTTGTATTCCTTAAATAATGAACCCATTTCTTATTAAGAAAGACCAATTAAAATTTCAGATTATTATTCAACCATAAATTCATTTTTAAACATACATTTTAAATCCTTTATAAAGCCTTGCAACATCCCTAAAACCTAATAATGTAGTGAAGAACTCTTTCTTTACAACCATATACTGTATATAGTCTATACGATACTGATAAAATGATTCATAAGTTAAATAATGCTAATAAAAATGGTTAATAATAGGCTTAAATAAAAAAAACAAAAATCCTGCTTTGTTTTTTACCCATTTGTTATTATCTGTGACACTATAAATTTCTCCCTGTCTTTTCATTTGCTTATTTCATTATTATTATAAATTTTTTTTTGCTCAAGTTTCGCATTTCTGACACGACTAAGCACACACACACAGTCTGTATTCTCAGGATGAACGGAACGACGTGCAGCTTTTGATCTGGGTGCTGAATTTCTCCCAGTACACGTAGGTTTGGAGGTGTCATGGCTGAGTTCGAGCTCCTCATCCTCGCCTTCTCAAGGTCAAGCCCTCAGCTGCTCACAGCTCTGTTTAATAAGCTGCTATCAAGGCATTTGTCCATAGGGCTGCATTTTAATTGACCGCTCAGTAATTAGTACGAGTTGGAAAGTTTCGTGGGCAGCTCCCCTGCCACGGTTTGTGAGTGGGTGAATCTGAAGTTTTTAAAACCCTCAGTACAGTACTTATATATACACAGTACTGTGCAGACGTCTTGAGCCCCGCTCACTTCAGCATATTAAATTTAATTAAATGATGTAGATTTAATTAAAGAAACAGGATCAAATGTTTTACTGCAAAGTGTCTAAAGATACAACCGCAGCAGCGACCTCGTTTCCCCTCTCATCTGTTCCACTCAGCATTCAGCATCAGCAGTATAACTAATCACCAGCCTGATCATCTATCATCGTCTGCACCTGTTTCTCACTGATTCATGCCTTAAGTTTTTTTTTTTAATGTTTTTTTAATGCTTGAATGATTCATAGGTCAGTGTGTGGCTTAATAAACAAAAAAATTTTCCTCTGAAACTGCTCAAGTACAGGGATTGGACTGAAAATAAGAAACAAAAAGGAAGCCTGGAGAACTCTTTCTAAAGACTATATTAAAATAATACAAGAAGTTCTGGTTTTTGATAGCAAAATATAAAGAAAGGGTGTGTCAAGACTTTTTGCGCTGTATGTATTTGCACTTTTTGCACTGGGATAGGCTCCAGGCTTCCCATGACCCTGTACACGATACGGCAGCATAGATGATGAGTGTGTGAATGAGAGCGAGAGTTTTTCATACTCAGAAAAAAATCCCATATTGTTTCTAGAATGTAGAAAAATCAATCCAAACTTATCACTGTTACAGTATAAACATTTCTTGTCTCACTAATAATGTAGAATAAGTACAGTACAGAAAAAAATGTCTTAAAAGCAAGTAGTGTCAAAATCTTACCTAATTAACAGTACATACTTGTTTTCATTACAGATTGTACATTTCCTCATATGCATCTGAACGAATGCCAGTTACACGGTCGTTTCTTTCGATTTTGAATCGACCCAAATGACTGGATTTAGTGCAACACAATAAAAGCCAACCACTTAGAGTTAAGTCTAAATGGAGTATTCGCAAAACTACAGTTATTAAATATTCACTATACTCAATAAATAAAGTATAAATCCTCTCAAGTGATACTTAAGAGAGGATTTCACCTCTGTTAAGTTAAAAAAAAAAAAAAAAAACACTTATGGTGTGATGAATTACAAAAACAATCAGCAGGGCTTGTTTAATATCCTTAAAAAACATCTCATCTGAGAAAACCTCACCATTCCAATAATTACATATTGTATCAGTCAAAACATAATATTGGTGTTGAAACGTGTCTCACCTGGTTGAAAAAGAAAATTTTTTTAGATAGGATCATATAACACCATTTCATTTTTCATAATACTTAGTGATACTCATCTCCCGATCCGTGCTTAATTTTTTAAGCATAAACACAATTAACATAAACAATAAACATAAACACATGCCCTTTTATGTAGTGATGTAACTGTTTAAAATTCAAACCTTTCAATGATCTTAATTGTCATGCACATGAAATGTGGTCACTTTAGATTTTACATGAAAAGATGTCAACCTGAAAAAGTCTATTATTCTAAAATGCTAAATTGTTAAGTTATAGTATTGCGAAATTAATTTGACATTGTTACGGACACTACAGATTTTTGAGGGGGGGAAATCCTTAATTTTGCACGGATTACCTTAATTTAAGCAACAATTTTTACAGGTTATGTGCTTCTAGAAGCATCCAATTTTAAATATTAATACTCAAAGAAATATAAATAATCTGCATTTTAATTGATTATTGTTAGAAACAAGACAATATAACACTGAAAAGTGGCCATTTTTGGGGCACATATAAAATCATCTCTCCAAAACAGCTTGACATTTTTAGGGAAGCAAGATTGGTCACTTTAGAAAAAGCGCACACATTTTAATTATTAGATGCAATTAAATTCTGCACCAATACTGTGCTTTGGCCGTATATTTTTAAAACTCATATTAGAATAAAGGCTGTGATTGGCCTTGGAACTGAAGCTCCTGTTTGGGCTTCTGTTCATTCAGTGGAAACCAGTTCACGTCTTTGGTCCACCGGATTTGAGCGTGTAAAGGATTTAAAACAGAAAGTCATACAAACAGTAAATAATGTTTATTCAGCTCCTTTTCTTAGAAAGGAAAAGAAACAGTGAGAAAGCCCTATTCAGATGGCATTATTCATTGGGTAAATCTTATCATTTTAATGTCACTACGTAAATGTCTTCGCTTCCAGTGTTTCTGTCTCCTTCCTTTACCCAGAAACTTAACATTCGAAATACGGTTTTTGTACATAATCAAGGCTCATGTGGTTATTTTAGTCTTTCCCCGCATAGACGTTTCTGAGATTTAATGTGCAGCTGGTGTCTCGTGCTTGGGAACGTGACGGTTGCTTAATCTTTAAACACTTCCAGCAATTTCAATGAGTGATGCGTGCTGCGGTAGAATCTCCCAAATACATGTTTACTCAGAGACTGTTACAAGGAAAAAGCATTTAATGTCTAATTAAACAATATTATCTGTAATAAATACTTTTTCAATTGTGAAAAAAATCAGACTCTGAATCTGTTAGATGGAAAGTTTTTTTTAAACTGAGTTTTTTTTTTCCCATTTAAATAAACCAACACTCATGACATTCAAAAGCAATTATAAAGTAAGTTGGCAGCCAGAAATAACCAGTACGCCTTTCATTATTAGTTTATATTTGTAGACGATAGCTAATTAGATCAGCGTGGACTATCGCACTCTTCCTCTTGGTCTTCAGGTTCTTCAAAAAGGAAATTGTCAAAAGTTTGGAAGAAATTCTTATAAAGAATCGTTTTGTGATTGCAAGCGCATGCCAATTAGAAGCAGGATAAAATATTTTATTCAAGACAACAAGAAACATCTGCTAGTAAAAAAATTGGTAGACGTGTTTGTAAAACATTAAGACCATAGTTTGGACCAGAAAACTCTTAAAGATGGAGAAAAAGAGACAAACTAAGCCGTTGCTTATGGAAATAAAAATCACATATTAGCCAATTTGTATTGACGGAAAATACAGTTCTGAAAGTTTTAATGTCTTGCAGAGAACACTGAGGTGGATATATACATGAATATAAAATGAAAAAAAAAAAAAAAAAAAAAATATATATATATATATATATATATATATATAAAAATAAAAATATAAAGATATGAAATCTTTATATCTTTAGACTTTTTATAAACTATATATTTTTATATTACGCAACAATAAATACAAAATGCAGTTTTTAATTGATGTTTTTGTTTATTTATTAACCAAACCAACCTACCGAAGTTATTTGTTATAAAAGAAATTGCCCCCTAAAACTAATAACTGACTGGCAACAACTGCAACACAAGTATTTGTGATAACTAGCAATGATTCTCTCACATCACTGTGGATGATTTCTGGCCCACTCTTCTTTGCAGAATTGTTTTAATTCATCCACAAAAGAGGGTTTTCGAGCAAGAACGGCCTGTTTAAGCTCATGCCACAGCATCTCAATTGTATTTTTTAATCTGGACTTTGACTAGGCCACTCCAAAATCTTTTTTTTATTAATTTATTTTTTGAGCCATTCAGAAGTGGACTTGCTGGTGTGGTTCGGATCGTTGCCCTGCTGCATAATGCACTTGAGCTTGAGGTCACTAACTGATGGCTGAAAAAAATATACGGTTCTATCAATTATGGCCAGGTCCTGAAGTTGTAGCCGAGCCCCAGACCATTACACTACCACCACCATGCTGGACTGCTGGTATATGATGTTCTTTTTAAAAATATATAAATGCTGTGTAAGTTACGCCAGATGTAATGAGACACACACACACACACCTTCCTTATATATTCTACTCTATTCTATAAATATAAGTGCAATGGGTACATTTTTGAAAAATGTACAGTAGGTCAATATGCTCATTTCTGATTGGTTACAGCAACCTGGGTCCAATCAGAAACGAGTGTGAGATGGACAATAAGAACTCGTCCTATCTGTTTTGCATTTCTGTAACCAATAACACAAGAATGAACAGGAAAGCATGAGAACACAAAAACATGAACTGAAAAAAAGAGAATTCTTATTAATGTTTCAGTTTGGACATGAGATTCTGTAGCCAATCAGAAACGACCATGTGATGTTCCTACATCTTTCAAGGATCTTCCCGTTCCACTGTTTGCATTTTTTAGTGAAAGTCATTGTGTTTGTGCTTTTGCTTTTTCAGTTTGTTTATCTTTGTTTTTCTTCATGACAACAGAATCAGGCAAAAGAATCGCTTCCCGTTTCCCGCCTGAGCGACGAAATGATCCGTGCACAGAAGCGCACACACATCCACCGGGGTGCTAATCACCGCCATCCGCTTGTTAGGGTTAATTACTGAGTGTACGTAAGCAGCACGACTGCTGCTCCACTCCGTGAACTCTCGTTGGCATCGCCCGGCTGCGTCCTAATTAAGAAACCATCCGTTATTTCTGTCCATTAGCACTTAAAGAGCAAAGTGGCCCCTTTTTTATTTACTTGTACAGCACGGGATAAGAAACATACAGGCAGAAAGGTGTGTGTGTGTGCCTATGTGTGTGTGTGGCGTTTGTTAACATGAGCTTTGCTCCCTTGTGTCTTGTGCAAGCTGTTGAAAATCTTTGTCAGTGCATGCTGAAGTTTACACACACACATACACACACAGAACTTGCATACGCTCGAGAAAACCTTTCTCCAGAGCGCTGATGAATAATTTAAGTGAAAGAGCAGAGCTCTACTCCGTGCACTCAGGATTCACAAAACCAACCAAAAAACATCCCCCAGAGCGACGGTAAGCTGAAGCAAGGAGGTGAGAAAAGTTAACTCCAGGGGCCATGAAGTCAAGGAGGTGTGTGATTGGGTGTATAAAATAGCTGCCAGAGTTGGATTAACGGGTTTAACCTTCTGCTAAAAGCCCGTTGTTTGGAAAATAATGATTAGGAAGTAAAACTAGTCGTGCACACGAGCAGGTGAGTAGGAGTTAAGCCGCGCTCAGACAGAACGGGCGAAGCCGAAATGGACTTTAATGATCGCAATGAAAGCAATTGTTCCTGCTTTCCTAAATCACGAGCCAATAGGATCCGATTCCTCGCAGAAATAATATGGAGCGTCCAGCAGACAGGGATGGATAAAACAATAGATCGAGTGCATTCATATAAACGTGTGATTCGCCTTGTTGTCAGAGCTGCGATTAGAGAAAATTAACTAACACTAAAGGATAACATCGTGGGCGGATTTACGGTAGGAAGCAGGTTCTCTAAACAAGAGAAGAAAAACAGAAGTGACAAGTAACCACATCGTGCACGATATAAGAGGAAAACACACACACACACACACACACACACATCAGGTGAGATGTAGTGAGATTTGTGACACGAAATAATGTATAAATGAAAAAGGACGCATTAGTGCAATACATAATTAATGCAAATAATGGGATGAATTTACCTGGGTGTCTCTGAATGATACAGGAAGCGGTCAATTTCTAAAGATCTGAACAACAAATTTAATACAACATTGGTGTATTAATTAAACATTGCATATTCATGGCGACAAGACTATACATGAGTAAAAGTAGAGATATCCTAGATAAAAACACTTCTACTCAAGTAAAAGTCCTCCCTTTACGTTGAGTAAAAGTCCAAAAGTACTGACCTTTAAATTTACTTCAGTAGCCTTTAAGTCAAAGTTAAAGTCTCTCTCTCTCTCTCTTTGTCTTTTATCTTTTTGCACTTCTTGACTGTGAAAGTTCTGTTTTCTTTACTGTCTGCAACCCGCTACACTATTTCATGGAGAGAAGGCAAATCTTGCAATTACATATATTATTCAGCATATATATAGTGATATTACTTCTTCAAATACTACGTCATCAACGATATGTAATGCAATGCTGTGAAGAAATGTAGTGAAGTAGAAAGTACAGATATCTGTTGTAGGCCATAGTAGAGTAAAGGTTAAAAAAAAAGTATTCAGTAATAAATTTACTTAAGTAATGTACGGATACCTTAAAACTGTACTTAAGTACAGTAATGAAGTAAATGTACATAGTTACCTTCCACCTCTGCATTTTTAATAACCATAAAATAATGAATATTATTCACTGTCCGCTATATGCCGTTCTAGTGGTTTCCGCTTCCACTTGCGATGCTAGTATAGACATAGGGTTAAGAGCCTTTATTAAAGGTATGCTAATAATTTAAATAAAACACATCATCAGCAAATTGTCAAGTTCTGGAAGAATATAAAGCTATCTGGACTGTGGGAGGAAACCAGAGCACATGGAGGAAACCCACCAATCAAAGGTGGAACATGTAAACTCCATGCACACAGAGATGAGAATCAAACCTGGACCCTGG
The DNA here is from genome assembly GCA_030068275.1 of Clarias platycephalus. Classification (NCBI taxonomy): domain Eukaryota; kingdom Metazoa; phylum Chordata; class Actinopteri; order Siluriformes; family Clariidae; genus Clarias; species Clarias platycephalus. The sequence continues at coordinate 4,553,185 of JAQQZT010000008.1, forward strand.
AGGTCCAAGGCGGCAGTGCTAACCACTACACCACCGTGCCACCCATTGTAAATCGGGAGGGAGTTACAGGGGAGTGGAATACTTTTGTATGACATACATCGTAAGTTGGTTTAGAGGTTGTAACATGTAAAACTCTTTGTGCGTGCGTGTGTGTGTGTGTGTGTGTGTGTGTGTGTGTGTGTGTGTGTGTAAGATCACGGAACATGCTAGTCTGACATTTAGCTTGTTTAACACCTATGATGAGCGAAATGAATTAAAGGACAGGGTGAAAGAGGCTAAAAAGAAAGGGAGAGAGAGAGACAGAGAGAGAGAGAGAGTTGAGGATGCTGAAGTGCACTTGATAAGAAGGGAGATAAGTATTCAGCTTCTCTTTAGCAGACAGGAAAAGGAAACGATAGATAAGGCATGAATGATGGAGAGAAAGCAAGTGGAATGAAAGGAAAGTGATGGTGAGGAAAAAGATGGACGGATAAAAATGAAGATAGATGGCGTAAACATAAATCAATATCATATCGATACTGCACGACTTATGATAACACTCGTCCATGATGTGGCAGTAGAGACCATTAAATAATGAAAGACAAACACACATACAACATACAAAAAGCAACACTTGTCCATCTACTGTATTGACCCAGGAATGTGTGTGTGTGTGTGTGTGTGTGTGTGTGTGTGTGTGTGTGCGCGTGTGTGTGTGTGGCACCTGCAGGGAAAAGTAACCAATCAGAGCATCAGTAAGGCTGACTCGCTGACTCGCTCTATCTCAGTCTTTCTCTCTCTCTAATAATGTCTACCTGCCGGTCTCATTCCCTTATTCTCTTTTTCTATCTCTCTCTATCTCTAGTTGTCTTTTCCTCTATTTCTCTCGTGTCATCAATTTTTGCTCATCTCTCTCCATCTCTCACTTTCTCTTCATCTATCCCTGTCTTCTTCTAATTCTGTCTCTTCGCCTTTATTCTCGATGTTTCTTGTTCTCCCTAAGCATCTCTCCATCTCTCTCTCTCTCTCTTTCTCTCTCTCTCTCTAGGATTCATGGAATAACAATGAGGAAGAGGAAGGATGGCAAAGCACAAGACATGGGTGAAAGTGTGACGGTAGTGACAACATCCTTATAAACCTTAAGAATGAATTGTTTAAGTCTTTTTTCCTTTTAAAATTTCCTTTTGATCTTTTTTTCCCCCCTGTAAATAACGCAGGTTCTAAGGGAACGTGGTGAAGAGAAGGGAACTGAAATGCATGACTGGAATGCTACTGTACACAGAAGTAGTTTACAGAGAAGTAGTTTCAAATGTTTAATGATTTAAGAACAAACTGCCCAGATGTTGTAATGTTGTCAGAAACCCACAGGACCCTTTGTAATAATTTCATAGGCAGGAGGACATCCTCCCACACGTACATTAGAGGTTAGACTAGCATTGTACATTGTAAGCGCTAATGTACAACTTGTAATAAGGTTATTTCCCACTTTGGAAAATCTGACATGCAGAGAGGGGAAAAAAGCACGGATGCATAGACAATATAAGTCTTTAATTTGTTCTGTCAAAGCACGTAAAGCTCATATAAAGTGGAATTTTACATTTAAAAACATCAGGGCTATTAATGCTGTTGGGTTATATGGAACTTTTAACTTTAACCATTTTTAATTGAAATTGCAGCACAGAAACGGATAATGTAACTAATGTTAGCAATAAGCTAGCCAGCAGATGATAATGTGTAGTGTTAGCAATAAACTAGCCAGCAGATGATACGAGTAGTGTTAATGATAGGCTAGTCATCACATGATAATGATTAGTGTTAGCAGTAAGCTAGCCAGAAGATGATAGCGAGTAGTGTTAGCAACAACATAGCCGGCAGATGATAATGACTAGTGTTAGCAATAAGCTAGCCATCAGATGATAGTGAGTAGTGTTAGCAATAAGCTAGCCAGGAGATTATAGCGAGTAGTGTTAGCAATAAGCTAGCCAGCAGATGATAATGTGTAGTGTTAGCAATAATCTACCCAGCAGATGATAGAGAATAGTGTTAGCAATAAACTAGCCAGCAGATGATAATGAGTAGTGTTAATGATAGGCTAGTCATCACATGATAATGATTAGTGTTAGCAGTAAGCTAGCCAGAAGATGATAGCGAGTAGTGTTAGCAACAACATAGCCGGCAGATGATAATGACTAGTGTTAGCAATAAGCTAGCCATCAGATGATAGTGAGTAGTGTTAGCAATAAGCTAGCCATGAGATTATAGCGAGTAGTGTTAGCAATAAGCTAGCCGGCAGATGATAATGAGTAGTGTTAGCAATAAGCTAGCCATCAGATGATAGAGAATAGTGTTAGCAATAAACTAGAAAGCAGATGATAACGAGTAGTGTTAATGATAGGCTAGTCATCACATGATAGTGAGTAGTGTTAGCAGTAAGCTAGCCAGATGATGATAGCGAGTAGTGTTAGCAACAACATAGCCAGCAGATGATAATGACTAGTGTTAACAGTAAGCTAGCCAGCTGATGATAACGAGTAGTGTTAGCAATAAGCTAGCCAGCAGATGAGAGCGAGTAGTGTTAGCAATAAGCTAGCCAACAGATGATAGCAGGTAGTATTAATAATAATTGGCACGCTGTCCAGGGTGTACCCTGCCTCGTGCCCGAAATCTCCTGGGATAGGCTCCAGGTCCCCGCGACCCTAAATACAGGATAAAGCGGTATAGAAGATGAATGAATGAATGAATGAATGAATAACCAGTTAATGATAGCAAGTAGTGTTAGCAATAACCTAGCTAGCAGATGATAGCGAGTAGTGTTAGCAATAACCTAGCCAGCAGATGATAGCGAGTAGTGTTAGCAATAACCTAGCCAGCAGATGATAGCGAGTAGTGTTAGCAATAAGGTAGCCAGCGGATAATAGAGAATAGTTTTAGCAATAAACTAGCCAGCAGATGATAACGAGTAGTGTTAGCAATAAGCTAGCCAGCAGATGATAGCGAGTAGTGTTAGCAATAAGCTAGCCAGCAGATGATAGCGAGTAGTGTTAGCCATAAGCTAGCCAGCAGATGATAGCGAGTAGTGTTAGCAATAAGCTAGCCAGCAGATGATAACGAGGGGTGTTAGCAATAAGCTAGCCAGAAGATGATAACAAGTAGTGTTAGCAAAAAGCTAGCCAGCAGATGATAGCGAGTAGTGTTAGCCATAAGATAGCCAGCAGATGATAGCGAGTAGTGTTAGCAAAAAGCTAGCCAGCAGATGATAACGAGGGGTGTTAGCAAAAAGCTAGCCAGAAGATGATAACAAGTAGTGTTAGCAAAAAGCTAGCCAGCAGATGATAGCGAGCAGTGTTAGCAATAACCTAAGCAGTGTTGGTGTTAGCGTTAATGTAGCAACAATCTTAAGCAGTCTGGCCATCAGGAGTACAATTATGCAAATAATTGGTTACTGTTGTTACTGGCCCAAGAGGATGGATTGGTGCTGTTTATTACAATTGGATAAGGTCTATTGAACGGTTTTACCAATTCGTACATGGTAGCCAGTTTAGTTTGGTCAACATGTTCACTGTGCACCCTGTTTGAACCCGTCTCTTGTCAGACGCCTCAATAGTGGCATGGTCCTATCATCCATTGCTTCAGCGTTCTCACATTAGGCATGATTGATTTGTACCGTCCCCAGGAATGATTGTTCAACCCCCCAACACCCAAAATATCAAGAGTAACACCCTCGCATGCCTTCCTACTTTATCAGCTATGGCCACTTAGGTCAGAGGATGAAATTGGTATGTGCTACGCGCACATGAAGATGATGTCATGTCTAAACAGCAATCTACTTCCGTTCTCAGGTACGATTGGCTCCTATATCTTATCCGATCCGTGCCCGAGGACGCTGTATCATTCTTGAGAACACCCCTTCAAGCAGACTCGGGTACGGTTCCCGAGCGCTGAACGATTGGGATCAAAATGAACCAGACTTTGGAGTCAATGCCAAAGGGAAATGATCCCATTGCCCTAACATGAAAACGTCCATACAGGGTTACAGAACAGAACTTTACTTGCACTCAAGAGTCCGAGACAGGGATGGGGCATCCAGACGTCTGGTAAAAAAATAAATAAATAATCCAATCTAGCTTCCTGGGCTATTTCAAGAAGAAAAATCGAGGGAAACCGACTGACTCATCAGGTTGGGGTTCTGTTGCTCCCTCCGTTCAATTTAGTTAAAATAAACTTTGCTGGCATTAGCATAATAAGGATCAGTATTGCCAAAGTGTGTAGGCTTTGACAGTAAAGGACCAAAATATCAGTAACAGAAGATTTAAAAATATAAAAAGAAAGAAAGATTTAGTGCAGGGGAAGAGAAAGAAAAGGACAGATTCAGAGGTTAGCCATGCTCATACTGCAGTGGATAAACTGTACTTCTTGGTATAAGCAGGGATAGTGTAATCTCTCTCTCTCTCTCTCTCTCTCTCTCTCTCTCTCTTTTTCATGTGTGTGTGTGTGAATACTAACTAAAGTAACATTGTACATTTTCACCACCAAGGCCGACAGAAAGAGTCATAAGGGAACAAAGAAATGTGTGTGTGTGTGTGTGTGTGTGTGAGAGAGAGAAATAAAATTAATTTATTATTAAAGGTAGACACAACCTCCCCAAATTACTGATGCTGAACTTCCTACAAAAAAACAGAAGAAAAGACAAGCCCCAGGCAAACTTGACTTAGCCCTGATCTTTCCAATATCTAGAAACACTCCAGTGCTACATTACTTATAAAACTGAAGAAATGCAGACAGAACTAGCTTGGTTATCTCTCCATCAAGTCATGGATTAGAAAAAAAGAAACAATTCTACAAAAGGAAAGGTGGAACAGAGCCTGGGCAAAGCACCAGCGATATGATAAGCTGGTGATGAAAGGTTTATTTGGCTATCTTGCTAAGCTGTAACTGCACATGAGGTTACACAGGTATCAGCGAAACATTATGGCTGACTGTTTTTTTTTTTTTTTACTGTTTGGCATGCAAGAGACTACCCACAATTAAAAATTATTAAATTAAACTGCAAAATTGATAAATGTGGATGCTGTAATTCTCAAGCTGTAGCTAATGTTTAGTTAGACTCAGAGACAGTTTTATCCCCAGAGCTGTAAACATGCTTAATCAGTCCATTAAGTGCCTCCAGTAAAAATGTAGGTTATAACTACCTTAACATAATTTTCACTAAAACTGTAATATTGCACAACCTGAGCCATATATATTATAATATTCTAATGAATGCTTCAGCAGCTACAAGTGGTGTTTAAATCAAGCCGGAACATGTGATGAAATTTCCGGTTAAAACTGATGGACATTTACAGAAGACTTCAAGCGCAGTACGGTGATTAGAGTCTTAGCCGCAGTAAAACATTTGAATTATGAAACATTTTAAAGAAGGCCATACATCCGTGAACGACGATCTCGGCTGAGGTGACTCTGAGCCCACTACAGTCGTTTCCGTGAACACTAGTGATGCGCGGGTCGGGTATTTTTCCAACCCGCGGGTCCCGCTTTTATGAAATTATTTGGCCCGCCCCAGC
>JAQQZT010000008.1:4571538-4581867 GCA_030068275.1 Clarias platycephalus
ATAGATAGATAGATAGATAGATAGATAGATAGATAGATAGATAGATAGATAGAATACTTGTGACAGAGTGCAAAAGTTTATTAACAAAATAATCATAGGGATATTTACTGCAACAAAAAGTTTCACAGCTATTCCCTCATCGAGTAAAGAAATTGTAATCTCAAACTGAGTTCAAATCAAAAGTTTGTGCACCCCTTCCCACTTTTGGAACGTCATTGGAATGTTTACATATAAATATTATCTAATATCCCTACAGCCATTATTTATTTTAACCTCGTTTTTTATATTATTTCAACAGCTTTTATTCCTCTTGGTTGCAGAGTATAGGAATTCTCTACTCTTCTTGTCAAATTTCTGAAGATCACGACAAACCTCTTTGTTTGCTTGACTTTGCCGAAACCCATTATTTCAGATCCTAACCTCTTAAACTCTTGTCATATTGATGCACTGGTTACATCGAGGTACATCACCATGTTAATCTTTATGGGATTTCAATGCTCGCTTGTGCTCAAAGCAAACCCCTTCAAGGTTAATTACTGTGAAATTCTCATTTAAAGTGTGTGAAGGTTGCTGAATAAATGGGGACAAAAAAGCTGAAGCAGCAAATTGTCCGTGTTGACAAACCGGAGGTGGCTTGTTAACTCAATATCTGTAGTTTAAAACGAAATGCTGCATTCCTCGCAGTAAACAGCTGTAATGCGTTAAACACAACATGACAGCTTGAAAAGAGTTGGACTAGGGTATAAACTCTATATACCCACAAAGGGGGAGAGGGGGGGGGTGATTAGTCCTCCCTCAGATGAACACACACACACACGCTCACACAATACGAGTGTCAACGTTTATTTGTTTCTCCAGACAGATTAACTACGTAACGTAATTTTTTTTCTAAGCTCTGTCATCTCCTATTAATAACAGGCAAGCCTCAGTACTGCTATTTGTCTGCGCACCTACAGTTCACTGTAGCACTTTCTTGAAACTTGATCCACATAAAACGAGCCGCTTATAAGGAACGCGAAAAGGTTTTGACGTCTCCGATTAGGCACGGAGAGTGTAGAGATAGACGACTGTACAGTATATACTATTGTATTTTCTCTCAAGAAGACACGTCTACACTGTACAAAAGACACAACATAACACAACACAGCACATACTGTATAACAAACCAGATTATAACTTACGGTACAGCCTTTGAGCTTCTGAGCCAAACACACGTCTTTACACTGCAGTCCAAATAACTGTTTTTTTTTTATTCAGTCATGCACACAAACAATCATTTACTGTGCAGAAATAATTCACTGTGATGTTAAGATCAGAACACAAGCTCAGAGTGATCCTTATTTTTTACACTAAATATCGGCTATATTACACCCTGTCTCATCCAATTCATCAGACATGTGTGTATGTGTGTGTGTGTGTGTGCTAGCAGGAATGCACATACACATTTCAAACCCCACATCTGGGCACTTCGGTCCCCCTTTCAGAATAAAGAATAAAGAAGAACTGCAGGCTATAAGAGCACTTCTAACCCCTCTCTCACTCTCAGCACTTCCTTTTCCACTCTCAACCATTTGAAAAAGAAATTCTCCGACAAAATTTTGCTCGAATCTCCGCCCACTGTCCTCATTCCACAGCTCGCTCTTCTCTGGTTATTAAAAATAAGAACCAAAATTTGTCTGTTTAATCTGATTAAGATCATGAGAAAAATACATTAGCTGTAATTAAGGAAGCTTTTAGTTTAATCATCTGTTATTAACGTGACTCATTAGGTCGAGCGGAATAACATTTTTATTTATTTTTTTTTACAAAAAACCGTTATGTACACATCAGTAAACTGACTGAGAATGAAATTGTCTATCCTGTTAAATCTATCGTGTTATCCATTGAAGAAGGAAATAATTAGTTAATTAGAAGGATAATCAGTTTGTACCGGAAGTTCAAAAGTCAGTATTTATGCTGGGAATGTTGGGTGCATTGAGAGTTGGGTTGCACACCAGCTGAAGAATATCCAAATTAGCCTTAAGCATCCTAAAAAAATAATAAGGAGAAAATACTTTGAGACTTAATTTTCTTTTTTTCCGTTCTTTCTGTTCTGTAAAGTGTAAAGAGCATGCAGTAGCTTAGTGGTTAAGGCATTGGGCTATGAATTGGTAGCTGCTCCTGTGGGGCTGTAAATCTATGTACATAAAGAAGGGGTGTGTATATATGTTTCGCGCAAAGCACGTAGCCACCAGATTTTTGAGTAAAAGCCTACAGTACATGTGCAGACAAACCATTCTGATCTCTTCCTTCTGTTACATGATCAGTGGAGCGAAAAAACCTCCTGTTCAACACATCAGCTGCCGTGAGTGGTTTAAATGTGTTCAAAGGGTTTCGAAGAATGTTGAAGTAGGAAGAAAGTAAAGCATGCTTGCAGTACAATGACAGGTATGCATCGCTAAATGGATTTATCTCATTTTGTTATCAAATTGATCACTTCAGATTTCGAGATAAAATGTAAAAGAAGTATTGCAAACTGATAGAGAATACTTTGCGCATCATTTCTTTGCTATCGATCTAATATAAAGTAAAATTCATTACTTTGAAGTGTCAAATTAATAAAGTAATACCGATGTGTGTAATTCAATATGTTCAATATAAAATCTAGAAAATGTCCTTATGGTTTGAGAGAGAAGCTGCTTACTTTAAGGATTACACATAATTTTATCCAGAAACTAATACATCATTTTTATTATGTTCAAGTTAATAACTTGACAAGTTAATGATGTAAGACTGAATATTCGTCTCTTAAATTTGGCTTACTTTCAGTAATTGTAGCTATTTCACATAGTAACACTAAACCGTACTGAGTTACACATAAATTAAGTTTTGATTAATTTATGTACAATTCATGTAAATGCAAATTTTCATCAGTGTACAAACATTATATAAACATCTCAAACTCAAAGCTGCAATCAGAAGCTTTCATATTATTTGTTCGACATAAGTTTTAATAACTTTCTAAAAATTTGTAAAACCCACAGACCATGACATTTTTTTAATATATAAATAGAAAACACTAATATTAATGGCAATAATGTGTGTATTCGAATTCATTTCTAGTTCAAGGTTAGTCTAGATGACAAGGTGGGTACAGTAATATATGCACAGACATTTGCACAGGTCAAACTCCTCTCCAGCTTGTTAAATCATCAAACTTGGAAAAGCTGGACAATCTGAACAACGGCTTCTGAAATAATGAATTCGTCCAGCTGAATTATTAATGCTATACTCCGATCCTCTCGCTGCTTGCTGGCCAAAAAATGAAGCCAAGCTGATGGTACATTATTTTCTGGCTTACACATGTCATCAGTAATTCGTTTCTCATTAACCACTCTCCGGCACCTTGTTGTCCTCCTCTTTTTACTTCCTGACCGATGACGTCCTCGTGATTCAGTCTGAACTTTTCATTCACTGGTTTGTTTAAACAAACTTGAGTATGCTATTGATATGGGACTTATTTGAAGGGGGGGGGGGGGGTTTGAGGAGATATAGAGTGGCTGTTAGTGGATTTAGCAGGTTGTTATGATTTCAAACTTCCTTTGAAGTGCATTTTCAATTGGGTGCAAAATTATTATCAAGATAGTGGGTGACAGAATGTACTGTTTAAAGCATTATGCAAAAACAATTATTAAAAACAAGTCTAGAGCAGTTACCAGGAACAGGGCAATCTGAGCTCTGTGAATGATTTAATAAGATACAGGCGGAAAACATACCCCTGAATCGACACCGAAATATCTCAGTTATTTTCTGATGTCTTTGAACCTGTCTTATACAGTATCTTATATGTTGTCTTATACGCATAATCGAAAAGAGCATAACATAAAGACTGAAGTATAATGCAATACTTTACAGACCTGGTGGTGCCAATACTTTTGAGACCAAAGTGTTGATAAAAGATCTTAAGAATATCTTCATAGGAGATCAAAATCTTGCTCTGACATTAAATATGTACTCATGGTGTTTCAATTATTTATATGGTGGGTGCCAATATTTTTGGAATCGATTGAACTGCTTATGTAGATAGGACTGGTGAGCAGAATATGCACACATGAGCACAAATAAGTCCCCTTAGTGAAATGCAAAACGCACACACACACACACACACACACACACACACACACACACACACACACACACGGACAATGTCAGAATTAACTTCTATTCAGCCCGAGGGACAATGCTGATAACATATCAACAAAACAGCAGCCAAAAGCCACCATCAATCCCTGTGTAAACACGTCTCCCACACACAATCCCCTTTTTTTCTTTCTCTTTCTCTCGCTCTGCTCTTCCACTCGCTGCCAAATTGCATCCTTTCTGTCGGCTCCCAATTAAACTGATTACGAGGCTGCACCCGGTGTATTTGTGTGCGTGAGTAAAGACTAGAGAAAGAAGCATAACACGGCGATTATAATAAATGGAAAAATGAGCGAGAGAGATGCTGAAGCGCTTATAAATCCTTTTAAATAGTAATTCTGCATGAATCAGATACAGTGCTACAATGCTAACACTTTGCTACGTCTATTCCACGCTCTAATTAACATCTTTAATTCGGAAGGTCAAGCCTGGACAGAGGTTAAATATACAGGCTTGTCGTAAAATGGCTTCATTTTGTGGGTGGCTGGTTGATGTCAAAGAGCTGTTTATACATCACACAGACACACACACACACACAACCGTTTAACTGATCTTTTATGATCGTGGGTTAGCCAGTTACCGCTCGGAGTAGTGCACGCCACATATACTGATCATTGCGTTTCACATCCATCCTTCTCAGGTCATCTGTCACCACCTCCCTCTTTCATCACCCTCCTGGTCTATTACCATCAACTGTCATAACAGAACATTTCCTCAATCCAAAACCATCTCAACCCTGTTTCTTCTGACATGAACGAGTTCAGTTCCGGGAGCACGTTCATAAGTCGGATTTGTTCTTAAGTCCGACAAAGTGAGTCTCTCCACCACACTGTCATCTTGTGGGCAAAAACCATGACTAAGGAAATAAATTTTATAGTGAAATGTAACCGTGTTGTTGTCTCTGCACTTTTAAATCGCGAGGAAAACCCCAGACGCCAATTTGTCCCAGAGCTGTTTTCCACTGTATTGGACTGCGAACTCTGTTTTGTTGAGGATTTTCCACAATTAGGATTATTCACCATCAGGACAATTTTACAGGACAGACATTTTCCATCATCGTGTTCCCTGACTGATTCATTGGAACTGGTGAGGCCGACTCATTTCTCTCGCAACCCCACACGCACACAAAATACCGGACATTTTATACATTCACTTACACATGTGCTTATGTTGTCCCTAGCCCGTCATGTGTTCTTTCCCATGCCACTGTTCCCCATCTGCACACCGGCTTCTCATTACTCCAGCATTTAAGCACGAGCTGTGCGTTGCTTACATTGCTGAATTATCGGGTGTGTTTTGCTCCAATTTTCTTGCGTTTTCTTTCTCATGCTCTCACATTGTCTAATTCGTTTCATTTTCTTGTTTCCCGTTTTTTGTCTCACGATTTCGCCTCGCTTTTTGATTTCCCGGCTTTGATCTTGTGTTTCCTCATTTTGACCATGGCTTTTGTTTCACGTTTTTGGATTGTCGCTCCACTCTTTGATTTCCCGGGTTACCGCTTCCTCTTTTGACTACTGCTCTCGTTATGCGATTTGGCTTAGGCGCTATGCTGACTGATTCCCCGGTGTTTCACCCTCGCTTCCGCATTCCAACCACGCTTCCGTTTAATGTTTCGATCCTCATCTGCGCTTGGATTCAGCTCATTCTGCTGATATTTTACTCGTTAGAATTACGCCAATCTTTTCTCTTAACTCTACATCTGTTTTGACACACTTTCATCCCATCAGTCTTATTGCAGTTCATTCCAATTTTGCAGCAAGCTCCTTTTTTCCCTCCATTAATGCCATTTTCTTTTTTGTGTCTGGATGTGTTTCTCCACCAGAGAGAAGCAAGAGTATATAATAATTAGACGGAGAAGAGTAGGATCAATATTGGTTTTCACACCTGAAGCACAAAAAAAAATATCCAGTAATCAAATATGAAAGATGGAGGATAGAAAAACAATTTCACACAGGCTTCACTTGCAGTTTGTTCATAATCTCTAGTTTCATTAAAATTAAAAGAGATTTAATGCTAAATCAACGGACCTTAATTATGAAAATAAATTAATCTTTTCTGCTTATTTCTGTCATTCCCAGCCCTTTAAAAATAATGCATAAAAAAAACATCACAAGCTTAAATATCACAAGCTTATAATATCGTGTTAATGTGCTCTAATGCATTATCAAATCTATAGTAACAACTCAGACAGGAACTTGTAAAGAGAACACTTTACATAATCCGAGGCTTAAAATAAAAGGTTACTTAAGAAGGAAAAAAAACCTGTAATCTTGAATATTGATGTGATGTGGTGTTCATACGGTTCTCTGACCTGGATTCATTTATTTAAAAATAAATTAATGGATCACAGATCAATATGCGGTCTGAAGTTGTGCAAACTGATTTTGAGCAGCATAAATGCTCAATATAAGTATAGGTAGTTTCGCAAATATGTGTTTTGGCTGGATGACACCCATGACTATATAACGATGTCAGCCTTTGCTAAGGTTCCTGCACAAGTCAGAAACATTCATTTGTGAATTTGCCTCAGGAATGTTGTGCATGATGTTTGAGAGAAAGGTGAGAAAGAAGGGAGAAAAGCAAAATTTTAAGAGTGACGTTCAAGTCAAACCGGGACTTTTGATTATGCAGAATAACAGAACAGAGTCTTGAGAGTAAAAACTCCTTTTATTTTTCTATATAATCCTCTGCTACACTAATGCACTTATCGCAGTGTTTCATTAGTGCTTGGACACCATCAAAGTTTTCTCAGTGCACCGGAGCCATGATCAGAGATCCTGCTTTACGTCTGAAACGCTGGCCTCCCAGGAACTCCTTGAATGTCTTAAAGGAAATGACTTGGAGGGAGGTCATGACTGTACGGGTGATGTGACAGATGCATCTCTTCGGTAAGTTGTTGGCAAGTATAAGGATCAGGCGTTCCACTCACTGAAACAATTTCAGTGGGCTCCAAGCCACCTTGTCCGTTATCATCATCACAGACATACAGCCTTGTTTAAAATGTTTGCACCATTCAAGTGCTTGAAGTATATTCAAGCAAATGTCAATTTCTGCCTTGATTCATGAGAAATTTCATCACAAATCCGGGTTTGATTTTAATGCCCCTCGTAGAATTTAGTTTATCCTTGTGGTATAAATTATTTCGAATTTTGTCTTTCGATTCACCATAACAACAGCATTGTAACCAATATATAGTGATATACAGTGTAATATAAACCTAAGAAGATTCATCAACCCCAATCAGATTTAAAAGCTAAATAATTTATAAATCATTAAATTCTAAATTCCTGTTCTATAAAAAAGAACTGCTCCTCTCTCATCAGTCAGCTTTCACTCCTATTTCAATCCGTTTTAATTATTCCTAATTACATAAAGTGATTGTGAGTGTCATGCAGCATGAGGGCGTCTTCATGCGTGTCGGTAAAAGATCCTCTGGAGTGCTTTAACAGCACACCTTAACAAACATCGACTGATGGCAAGATTATGAGGAATGTAATATGAAATTAAAGTGGCCAAAAATGAAATTTGAATCATTTTCTACTTAACAAATACCAAAACTGGCTGTCTTTATTGAGTTTAAACGGCTGGCATGGTGAGTGTTATGAACTCCTTTGCATTTATATTTCAAGCAGTGAACCATCTCTAAACATGATCATGTTATTTGTGTACAGTAAAATCTCGGATTATGAGTAATGCGGTTTACGAGTGTTCCGCAAGATGAGCAAAGATTTTTAATAAATTTTGACTTGGAAAACGAGCATTGTCTTGGTTTACGAGCACCGAGTATCATGTATCACGCATGCGCTTCTTGATTTGACGCCGAGCGTCACATGATCACAACTGAGCCAACGGTTTTTGTCTCTCTTCCGCTGCGGGTAATCATCTCCCCTGCTGGGTCTTAGTGCTCGTCTCTTACTGGTATAATCAACGTGTGATGTGTGTGTGTGTGTGTGTGTTATTTTTTCTTTTTCTTGCGCTGCAGAGTGTGTGTTATGTGTGTGCGCGCGCGGAAATTTGACACCGCGCCAGTTCACACACACATACTCTCTCGCCTTCACACACACATAACACACACTCCGCAGTGCAAGAGAGAGAAAAACACACACACACAGCGCCTGTGCGCATAAATGGAAGCACTTATCTGTCGGGATTAATTTTTTTTACTTTTTTTTTTTATGTAAAATGCAGGTTAATTTGTTTTATTTTTACTTTATATTTTGTGTTAATTATTTTATGTATTTATTTTTTGGGGCTGTGGAACGAAAAATTAGAATTTCCATTATTTCTTATGGGAAAATTTGCTTTGATTTACGAGTGTTTTGGAATACGAGCCTGCTTCCGGAACGAATTATGCTCGTAATCCGAGGTTCCACTGTATTTGTATATAATCAAAAAAATAGCTTTTTGGAAGTAATAGTCGTTTATTTCCTTAATAAACAGGCCAGAGGTGAGAGAGAGCTAAAACCAGCAGAAGGAAGAACCCTTCAGAAGAACCAGACTTGAGAAGGAGCCCGTCATCTTCTAGGTGACCCCAGGTGGAGGGAATATAAATCATAACTGTTGTACAGTTGTATACTCTAAACCATGATCAGAAGTCCCATATATCATCGGGTACAGCAGTACAAACAGTGCGAGCTGTAAATCAAAATGTCTTCAAGCCATTAACCCCACAGTGTCAGTGAGACAAGCCATAACCCTGCACGACCCAGGACACGGAAATGACACACAGCGCCGACATCCATCCAAAACCAGAACATGATCATTAACTCCTAATCACTTCCTCTCATTGCTCCTCGAGTCTCAAGCCATACAGCGGCACTGAAGAGGCTCTGATACTCAGTTTACCATCTGGCCCATTCCTTGTTTGGCTGCTGGTATTTACCGGATTTGAAATCTAATAAGAAGCGTCTGGAAGCCACTTTTTTTTTTGTTGAGACTTTTCTCTTCACACACACATCGAGCATTTCCAGTCGGCAGAGTTGTTCCAATAAAATCCAATAAAAGATCTTCTGATAGTAAAACTGTGCAACCGTATATATTCGACAATTCCATACCTGAGATTTTGAGTTTAATGACAAGAAAAAGAAAAGTATGGTAGAAGCTATATCAGGCACAGAGCTGAGCAGCTGAGAGTTGAGGGTTTTGTGGAAAGATGTCCATGAATCTCTGTCCGTGCCAAAATTTAAACTGACAACCTTCAAGTCAATGTGCCATTAAAGCTCAATTAGGGCTTTCCATTTCAGGATTTTGCCCCATTTTCAGCAATTTAGTCACATCTTATCGCTGCCCACTAACAAGCTCATCCTTATCGCTAGACAGCTTTCAGAGCGTTGGCTAAAAGACCTGGGATTTCAGCTCCCAACCAGTCAACAGCATTTCTTGTCTTTTTAAAAATGAGTGTAGTCATTTTTCTTTTTGTGAGAGCACCATTTTCCATCTAGTTTTCCGTCTAGTCATTTCAAATTCCCACAAATTAGTTTACGATGGTACCTCAAAACACGACTTGAGAATTTCCGCCTTAAATCTGCCTTGTCATACGTGTGCGAACCGAACCGAGCCGAACATAAAGGGTTGCTAGCGCCTATGTTGTGTGTGCGAATAAGTTGCGCGCATGTCTGGAAGACAAAATTGGATCAGTGGAAAGCCACGAGAGGTGAGTTTACATATTTGTGGGGTTTTTTTTGCATTTTGTTCAAGAAGCAAGGAGCGCAGCAAGAAGAAAAGGAAGCCTGTGGATATGGTGAGGGTTATTATGGATTCATAGCTTCTAGTCACAGGTATCAAAACATGGGTAACTAGGTCACTGTTAACAGGTGTGAAATTGTAACAGTTCTTGACAGGTTTTGACAATTCATAGCAACTCATGAGGTGGAGGAGATACTGTGTAGTTTAGCAGTTCTCAACCCCAGTCCTGGAGGACCACCTGGCCTGGACATATTTTATTCAGTTGGCAGCACCCCTGATTTAACTAATCGCCTAGTCCATCCATCTTTGAAGGTTCGGTTTTCAAAAGCTAAATATCTTTTTGCGTCGCACATTTGTTTGTGTTTCATCAAGATTTGGATGTCTACCCGAGCCTCCAATAACTACCTGGACTCCATATTAACATCAATTAACATCAACTGTTATGCTGAACTGGCTGCCACCTAA
>JAQQZT010000008.1:4640704-4667376 GCA_030068275.1 Clarias platycephalus
TAGATAGATAGATAGATAGATAGATAGATAGATAGATAGATAGATAGATAGATAGATAGATAGATAGATAGATGTAATGAAGAAAGAAATGGAGGAAAATAATCAATGATGAAACAAGACTGAAATGATAGTTACAACCCCGAAGTGGATTATTTTCCAGCACATTCTGAAGCAGCTTATTCCTTTTATACAACACGGGTTTGCAGACGATGGTGAATGAAGGAATAAATGGTCAAATTTCTGGTGAATGAAGGAATAAAACCGGTTGACATTTACAGTACAGAAGACTTTAAGCAGAGTACTGTGATGTGACTCTTAGCTACGGTAAAAGACTTGAACGGCATAAACGTTTTAAAGAAGGCCGTAAGGCTATAACTGTTCCTGTGAACATTCAGCGAGTTGAACATCTGGTCCTTGAAAATCCATGGATAACTTGTCACCAAAAGACGCATCTGTCTGTGTGAACTGTGTACACAATCATTCACTAACACCACTTGTACATATACGTATCCAGTAGATACCACATCCAAGCCATTTCCACATGTTTGGGCCATGAAAGGAGTTCCTGGGAGGCCAATGTTTCAGATGTGTATCAGGCAGTCCAGGGTGCTGAAAAAGCTTTTTACCTTGATGGTGTCTAAGCTCTAGTAAAACTCCGGGATTAGTGCATTAGTGTAGCAGGGGAATGTATAGAGAAATAAGGGAAGTTTGAACTTTTATAACTGTTATTATGCGCAATTAAAGGTCCCGGTTTGACTTGAACACCCACTGTAGTTTTTGTAACTAATAGGAAGACATAATACTCCTGATCTGTTAATACTGTAGTTAAATTTAATGTTGAAAACATCTGCATGTCACCTACCTCGATGCGGCTATAAAATGTATTAATCTATTCCTATATATACGTACAGTACTGTGCAAAATATATATCAAATATGTTGTACCAATTTTGTTATATAAGTTTATCATGTCTGCATAATTATGTACAAAATCATTCAGTATTTCCATATATAACTTAAATATATAAATATATAAATAAATAACATTACAGGAGAATATATGCATGGCTGTAAAGGAAAAAATATATATAGTACAAGTCAGACCAGTTTTCAGATGGAAACAAAAACCCTAATGTACGCTCCTGGCATTTGCATAAAAATATAAAGGAGCGAGTGTGACAAAGTTACCAGAAGAACTCATATCCTCCAGCATGTTCAGTAAAACCTAACAGCTGTTTTCTTATGAAACTGCACAAATCTGTGACTAAAACTTCTGATTTTAAGCAATGAGTTTTCACTCCAAATATTGACTGTTTATTTTATTACTCTTTATTGCTCTTTATAGAAGTTTCTTTTATGCAGAAATGTTTTCAAAGGCATCTTTTGATTATGCCATATTTTTGTCTTTAGCTGTTAGGTTTTACTGAGCTTGCTGGAGAATATGAGTTCTTTGTCACACTCGCTCCTTTTTATTTTCATATAGTGGTGCCTAAGACTTTTGCACAGTACTGTATATATATATATATTATTTTGTATTGTAATAATATTTTTAAGGCTTTGATTCATAATAAAGGTTTCAAGGCTTCAAAAAAGGAATGAACCATTTTGAAAATAAATAATAAAATAAATAAATAAATAATAATAATAAAAATAATAATCAGCTTGTTTATGAAAAGAACTACATATTGACAGCACAGCGACAAAAGCATTTTTTGTTTCCATTGTTATCACCTAAATCTTAAAATTGTATGTTTATAGCTAAAATTAATTATATAGCTCAGGAATTATCATCGTTGTAATCAGAGTACCTTATTATTACTATTATTATTATTAATATTAGTAGTTTGAGGCAGATGGGAAAAGGGTTACCCAAGGCCATAGGGGCTGATGTGGTCAGTGCTGTGTTGCGCATTTGATTTCTTATCTCCAGTCATGTCCACGCTCGGTGAATAATTGGCATTGTGAATTGCAACTCGGGGCGATACAGACATTCAATTCCGGTAAGCATGGGAGCACATTTGCTGCTTCGGTCCCAGCAATTTCCCTCTACCCTGAGCTCTTCTGCTTCCGGAATTTTCTTGTTATGGATTTATTTTCTTCGACTTTTCTTTAGTCACATCAACTTGACTAAAAAAAAAAATGAACATGCAAAATCTATTACTGTACCTGGCCCTAGCTATTCCCGATTCTGATTGCTCATAGGGTCAGTAGATTCCTTTTCTATAACTAGTGCCCTTGTTCTAATACAAAGAAAATACTTAGCATTTTTTGGTTTCATGGTAATATGAATCTTTTTTTTTTTTCATCTTGAGAAAGCAAGGTTGTTGAGGAGGTCACTGTATTATTTATGTAACTGATTCCATGAACTACTTGCCTTTCTAATGCACCAAAGCAATAAATGTAACTAACAACTAACACAAGCTATGACATGCATTTCTGTAATGCATAAAAATATCCAATCATTGCAAATTTTAATGTGCTTTTACAGGAAAACTATAATATGGCTTTGCACTTGGCCACCACCAGATATTTAATTACTCTGCTCTATCAGCCAACCCTCGAGTGTTTTATTGTTTAATTATTGTGGTTGAAAATCTTGTTATAAAACTACCATTAAACAGTTTCAAAGAAATTAGACGACATATTAATTTTTCCACTTTTGAAATATTTTACATTTATGTTCTTTTAGTCTCTTTTATATTTCCACCCCCCGACTTCCTGTCACTGCTGTTGTGTACGACTTTGTCTTAGTACGTTCCTCTAGAGAGGAGCATTTTCATTAAAACAAACTTTGAAATGAGTAAATTATGCAGAAATATTGCATAATCGGTGGCATTTGTCTTTACATGATGTATCACATAGGAGCCAGAGGTGACAGGATGCAAACTGAGGATATTAAGGAAATCTTCTGATAGATGGTTGAAGGGCTGAGTGGCTCGCTAGATGGATGGACAGGCAAATGGATGGATGAACAGATGAATGGAAGGATGGTTGCACTGGATAGAAGTGGCATTTGCCTTTAAGGGAAGGTGCCCTCTAGTGGAGAGAACATGATGAAGTGCCCTAATGGCTGCCTTTCAAATAGAAAAAAGAAAATATGTGATGCCCTCTAGGGTGCAGTTATGTGTGAAAATGATGACAAGATGATGAAGTGCTCTAATGGGTACTTTTCCAGTGAAGAAAATGAGATGCATATCCTATAGAGTTTCTTTACCTGCAAGAAAATGGAATGATGTGCCCATTGGGTACTTCTCCGTGTGAAAAATGCCCCCTTTAGGGCACCTCTATAGTAAAAATAAATAAATAAATAAAAACATATATATATACATAAATACAAGATAATGCTCTCCAGGTGTCAGTTTCATTTTATTATTTTTTTTGCCCTTGTTCTACGGGAAGCCTGTGTCCACCCTTGGCAGAATAGATGGATGAATGAATGGTTTAGATAGATGTATAGTTAAGTGGATGGATGGATGGATGGATGGATGGATGTTTGGATGGATGGATGGATGGATGGATGAATGGATGGATGGATGGAAGAATGCTTGAATAGATGGATAGATGGATGGATGGATGGTAATTTGGTTGAATGAATGGACAAATGGATGGATGGTTGGTTCTATAGATGGATAGAAGGATAAATCTTTTGGCAGGGTGAGAAGTAAGGATGAATGGATGATTGGATGGCTGGTTGGCTAAATTAATGGCTAGTTAAATAGATAGATGGTTGGTTGTATAGAGGAATAGTTGGATGAAAGGACAAATGGATGAATAGATGGTTGGAAGGATAGATCGTTGGGTTATTGGATGGATGGTTGGTGTAATGGACGATTGGTTGAATGAATGGACAAATGGATGCTGGTTGGTTGTATGGAGGAATGAGTGGATTCTCAGAAGAATAGATGGAAGGTTAAATTAATGGATGGTAAATGAATACAGGGCTTTATTATTATACATTACCTTGGATCGGTGTTTCAGGATCTCTAAATGACTGATTATATTAGAAACTGACAAATGGATGGAGAGACAAACTCATCACATATATCATCTCATCCCTCTGTCACACAGACACTGAAAGCTCTCAGACATTAACCAAGAGTTATGTTCCAATCCAGTCCTAGGGATGCCTTACCTACAGTTTACCCTTCAGCTATCTCTCCTGCAAAGACAGCTAATTCAGCTCATTAGATAATAATCAAGCTCTTAATGAGCTGTATGACACAATCGTATATAAAAAAAAATGTGCATTAGATGCATCAGTTGTGTGTGTGTGTTTCCCCCATGCTCTCTTGCTCTCGGGGTGCGCTCAGGTCCATAAGGTTAATGTAGCGTTAAAGTGGAGTAGTGAAAGATGGGCATCAATATGAAGCTCCCAGAACTCCGGGACCTGAGAAAGGTCAAAAATAATCAAGCCTAGTCATGGAGGACTCAAGTCTAGGACGGTCCTCTGATTTCTTGCCTTAATGACACCTGTTTCGAACAGTTAATTATCAACTTTATTAGATGCTTTAACGCAGGGAAATCACCAAACAGTGCTGGAGTCATCAGGAATACAATTGATTTCCTTTGCTGTAGGATGTCCTTGACATTTCTGAGTTCTTGGAGCTTCACATTGATTTATGTTGATCTCTTACTTAGTGTTTAATGCTACATTAACTCTTATGAAGCTCACTATCTCTTCTCAAGTGAAGAAAATAAAAGGCTCTCAGCATCTAAGGCTCAGACCTTTGTGGGTATTTTGCAATTAATTGAATTCTAAATGAATCCCCTGTACATCAAATGAGTGACACTAAGATATTAAGCTTGTTATGTTACTATTATAGTTATTATAATAAGGGTATTCTATTCTCTCTCTCTATCTATGTATCTTTCTCTATCACACTTATTCTTTCTTACCCGTCTCTATAAATAAGTAAGGTGCTGTTTCCAAGGTAACATCTCCTTGGTGATTGGGCCACCTGAAATCTTGCTGAGCAGAAAATGTACAAGATGGGAAGACAACTTTCGGGCCACCTGATAACCTCAGATGTTCTTTTTCTTATACACTGATAAACTGAGCCGCTCTGGCCGACTCCAAACAACATAAATCTCCAGCATAAATTCATTACCATGGCCTGCTCTCTCCATCATCTTGTTTTTTTTTTTTTTTTTTTTGCGAGTGATCCCTATTAAATGACTGCATATGGTTAAACCCTGCCTAAGTGCTCTCGAAGCTGGCAATAAATTCTCAACAAGCTATCAATAAAAACACAAAAAGCCCTGGTGATACCGTGGATTTCAATCATCCAGGGCATCTTGAATGTCTAACAGTGGTACGGTCTCAGAAGGAGAAAAAAAAAAACCATAGCCATAATTCTGCATGTCAGGTGAGTGATAGAGAGGTATCTTTGTGTACCTTAAAACTTTTTGCAATTTGCATAAATGAAATGCGTTTTAAAAGGGACACTACATTTTCCTTCTCTGCCATAAGACAGCTTACCCTTGAGTTGTATCTTGTTTAAGTTTGCCCTCTGGAAGAACTTTTAAATGTTGTGGAATTAGAGAAAACTGAGAGGAAAAAAAACTTTTTTTTTCCCCTTTCCATCCATCTATCCCATCTAGAAACCTCTGTAGTCCATCTAGGGACCATGGAGGCCTTTGCTGACCATTGCATTTTTCCCAATTTTATAACTGTGGTAGGACCTCCGGTCAACATTACCACACACACTCACACACTACGTCCAATCTGGGAACACCAATTAGCCCAACCTGTATGTCTTTGGACTGTGGGAGGAAACCAGGGTTTCTCGAGGAAACCCACCAAGCACGGGGAGAACATGCAAACTCCATGCACACTACGCCAGCTTTTTTTTTTCCTCCTTTACATTTCCAAAAAAGGTTCCTCACTGGTCCTTCTGATTCCTAATTATTTCCCTTAAGGGAATCCATTCTAATGGAGATCATAAAGTACCTTCAAAAGTTTCATGCTTGATGTAACGTTTGTTATCTATATATTCTTAGAGGATGTTTTTTCATTGGATGGTTAATAATTTTAATCTTGCTAAAGAGATTTTTTTTTTTAAATAACAAAGTTAGTAAAAAAAAAAAAGATGTGTTTTTTTATGATTTCAATTTTTAAGTATTAACACATAAGAGAGAATGTGATCTTCTAGCATAAAAAGGTTTCATTGTGTTCCTCATACTGTATAGGTAACATCTACACTTCCTTAACTTTCGAAATGTTCCTATGGGGTTTTGTTGGACAGATAATGAGTTAAGTGCTTTCCAGGAGGGTTGTATGGAAAAATAAATTAGCTTAGAATGCTTACGTATTGATCTACTAGCATAATGATGTTTCTCTGGGTTCGTCCTAAAACTTTTAATGGCACAAGATGGAACCTGTTTTTGTTTAAGAGTGTTAGAGTGTATCAAATAACTACAAGCCGCATACTTTCCTTACAGTCTTTACTAGGAATCAATGCTAAGAAGGTTATATGTAGATTTGTCCCTTTTCCCCTCGGGGTTGCCACATTAAATCTGCAAGATCTGGCACTGGTTTTAAGCAGGACGCCCTTCTTGTCACAACCCATTTTCTAACTAGGCTTGGATTTTCTAACCCAGGCTGCTTGAAGGGGCTGGAGTGTATGGCTCAAAACATTAAGGGTCTTGCCCAAGAACCCAATGGCAGCACCATGGCTCAAGTCTCACAACATCATTTATTTGGAATCATGTGGGAACCTGTAAGGGTTTTCTTGAAGGAATCAATCATCGAACAATCACTGAGGTTGCTAAATGTTATGGTTTGTTAGCACTGTCAAGCTGTGCACCTCCAGGGTCTGGGTTTAATTTTTATCCCAGGTCAGTATGCATGGAGTTTGCATGATATCCCTGTGCTTGGTGGGTTTCCTTCTGGTACTCCGGTTTCCTTCCACAGTCCAAAAACAAGCAGATTAGGGGAATTGGCGTTTCCAAGTTGCCTGTAGTGTTCGAAGGAGCGTGTGAGTGTGTGTATATGTTTGTGCCCTGTGATGGATTGGCACCCCACCCATTGAAAAGGGGTTTGGAAGGCTTTTTCTTTGGATCATCATATAGATGGATCTTCTCCAATCTATATAATTTGGGAGCTCTCTGATATCCGGACACTTCATTTGAGGATTCTAATCTGAATTCGTGGTTTCAAATACATTGCAGTGTTTCCTCAAAGGGTTCTAGATTAAACTTTTTTTCCTCCAAATGTACAGTAAAAGCATACACTAATGTAACATTGAAGTGACCAATAAGAATGACAAGTGTGAAATAAACTGCATACAAAACGAAATAAGTTGATGTTGCACACGATGCAGCATAAATGCATGAGCTGGACCAGTGGAAAAAAGTAGAACGTTGTGTAGCATGGCACCATCTAGTGGTCATTCTATACTATATAACCAAGATTGTGGTCTGCATGGAGTTTGCATGTTCTCCCTGTGTTTGGTGGGTTTCGAAAAGTCTAAAAGTCGAAAGTCTAAAGACATGCAGATAAGGCTAACTGGCGTTCCTAAATTACCCATAGTCTGTGAACAAGCATGTGAGTGTGTGAATGTGTGTGACCTGTGGCCCCATCCCATTGGCACCCCATACAGGGTTCACCCCTCTGTCTCTGGGATAGGCTTCAGTCCCCCACGACCCTGTATACAGGATAAAGAGATGATGAAACGAAGAGACGATAGTTTACCAACAGGCCTTGTATCAAAGAATATTTACAGAAATGCAGAGTTTGATCAGGATCTCTAAACAAGTTTTTATACGTCTACTAAAGTAAAATGTGTTCTT
This sequence comes from Clarias platycephalus, assembly GCA_030068275.1. Taxonomy (NCBI): domain Eukaryota; kingdom Metazoa; phylum Chordata; class Actinopteri; order Siluriformes; family Clariidae; genus Clarias; species Clarias platycephalus. The sequence continues at coordinate 4,648,495 of JAQQZT010000008.1, forward strand.
TAATCAGAACAATCTAGATGCTTCGAAAAACCTCGTCAAGTGGAAGAGTGCCAGGATCTGGAACTTTCAGTTGTTGTGGGAAGTAATACAATGTAAAGCATCCCTGCTGGGATCGTGTCTCGTCTCTTTATTAATATCAATGTCGCAAAGAGTGTCAAAAGACATCACACCTCATAATTATGTTGTTACAGGAAATCAATAAGAAGCCGATGGGGATTCGAGACCTACGTGAGGAACGTGAACAAAAGGCTTTTATGAAAGAACAGAGAGTGTAATGGAGCCAAAATGGTGCAGCGGGTAGTGCTGTCTCCCCACTGCTCCGGGATTCGATCTTGAGCTGGAGTAAATTGAGTCTGTACAGAGTTTCACGTTGTCCCGTGTATGTTTGGGTTGGGTTCTCACACGTACTGTACTAAACAGGTTGACAGAATTTAATATCAGTTGCATTGGGTTTTTTTGTTTGGTTTCGCCCAAACGAGATTAAATAAGTAGCGAGGCTAGTGCTTTTTATAATTCGGTAAGTGAACGTGACAAATTCCCATTAAAACATTACAACCCCCTAGGGTTTAAGTTCTGCTTGTGCCATCGGGTCAGGGCTTGGCTCTGTAGGAACTTTAGGAGTGTGCTGTGATTTCTGGCATCAGGACGTTGGCAGTGAATACTTTTGAGTGATGTGGGTTGTGGGGTGGGGACTACATGGATTAGACTGGTTTGCTTGGCACGTTCCATGGATGTTCAAATTGTAGGCCTGGTCAGGGGCCTTGGGCTGTTTTCCTGATAAAGAAAAGCATAAAATGCTTAAATATGATTTAATAAGCGGCTAGGCTAGTGATTTTATAATTCGGTTAGTGAATATCACTTAAAACATTACTACCTAGGGTTTGGGTTGGGGCAGGGGTAGCTTGGTGGTTAAGTTGTTGGACTGCTGATCAGAAGGTCCCCAGTTCAAGCCCCAATGCTGCCGGGCTGCCACTGTTGGACCCTTGAGCAAGGTCCTTCACCCCAAGTGCTTAGATACAATTGGGTGTTTAGCTAGCAACCCGACCATGTAAGTAACTGCCACAGAAACAATGGATATATCTCCAGAGTGGGGAGCATCCGTTGCCGGATGGTACATGGACGGACTCTGTCCTACCCCTGGTTTTTGGGTTCTGCTTGCGCCACTGGGTCGGGCATTGCTCTGCAGGATCTCTAGGAGTGTCCTTTGTTGTCGGGCACCAGAACGTTTCAAGTGCTGCAGGTTGATGGGTGGCGACTATGTGGTTTGACTTGCTTTCAATGGATGCTCAAGTTTTGGAGACCTTTAGCTGTTTTCTTGCTTTGCCCCGACTGCAGAAGGCTGTGGAGTACTGGGTGTTCTGGTGCCTTTCTATTATAGCCAGCATTTACTTTTTTTGGTGAATTTTGTTGGACTGGCGGTTCTGTGGGATCGGTCTGGTCTTTGGTGCCCACAGGAATAAATGAGTGCCATGGGGGCCCATGATCCTGTCGCCAGTTTACTGCTATATAATTGATAATGTTATTCACTTCGCCTAGCAGTGGTGTACGAAATGTATGAGTGAATGTAATTGAAGACTACAATTTGACAGAATGTAATATCAGTTGCATATGTTTTTTTTTTTTTTTTACATGGAGACGAGATGAACCCAGTATATTATTAACGTCACTTAGATGATAAAGAGAAGCACAACACGCTCAAATGTGATTTAATAAGTAGCTAGGCTAGTGCTTTTATAATTCAGTTATCATACACGAGTGAACGTGACAAATATCAGTTTCAAATAAATCTCATTTTGGGATACAGCTCTGCATATTTTTCCCCATACACACACACACACACATCACGCAGAGTGCATTTCTTTGGTTTAGCTGTGAGTCCATGTCAGTTTCCCCTCCTTGAACTAAGCACAGAAATCCAGCTTGTTGCCTGACATGCATACCAAAGACACCGCTCACTAAGCTAACCCAGATCTGTCAGCTGTCCATCAAATGAAAGAATCAGGGGAGACACTCCTGCACGTGTAAGCGTGTGTATCGCTGGAGGCGCTTATATTATGAGCCCACTCTAGATGGCTGAGCCTGAAGGGTGTATTTCCGTGTCTCATTACCTCTGCTGGGTGTCAGGGAAAAGCTGATGAGATCTACGTTAGATATACATGTACCAGCAAGCCACCCAGGACACACACACACATGGCAGACATACATACATAAACAGGCACGCAAAATGGGATACAGCCTCGCATTGGATGATAGTTAGCTTTGTAGCTCAGGATGCTTCAGAGGCCGTTCAAAACAACTTCAAATCGATTTGAGACTAATTGTTGTTAAAGATGACATAACTTTATCAGATGTGTTCAGTAATGTTTATTACACAGCACTGTCAAATTCCTTAATTGTTCAGAAGGTGTTCATTGATTTCCTGTAACAGTAAAACCCAGTAGTTGTTTATCAGTAATAGTTTCTGGAGTACACAGCGATTTGTACACAGATGCCTCTTATAAAGCGATTACAAAAGCGCTTTCTGTAGGAGAAATCTATTCAACATTTATGAATCATTGATGTTAGCATTTGTAGCAGTCAGTTGTTTTTGTTGTTGTTTTTTTTGCTACAGAAAGCCTAATAATTTGTTCTGTAATAATTTTTTTCCCCTGTAAAATGAAAAACTTGCTTTTGTATTAAATTCACACTAAAGAAATAAAAGAAGTAGGTCATCAAAAATATTACACAGGTCAAACATCCAGCTCATTTAAGAATTACAGCAAATCTGCACCGTGCACATGGGATTCTGTCTGATCTAACACACTATACACTTTTTAGAGCTACTGTAGGTAGCAGCAAAGTCTGAACACACACACACACTGACATCTGGTGTATTCTGCATACTGTAATGAAAATCTGAGAATGCAGAACATTTTAATTCCTTCACTTGCTTTAAAAGGTCTAAGTGGACACTGAACCAGAGGCAGGAAAAGGACCAGACAAGAAATTAGCCAATAATTAGTCACTCGTTTTTTTTTTTTCTTTCTTTTTTTAAAAAGGAATTTCGCACAGACAGAGAATGAAGATTAAACAGCTCAGAGCTGCGATGTGCCACCACATGTACAAGTATATAACAATCACAAATAAGAATTAATACACTAAAAAAAAGTTTTGTAATAGAGATCTCTTTATTATAGTGCATTTCTCAGATGTTACAAGATGGGTTAAAAAAGCTAGAAACAAAAACAAAACAAAAAAAACGAGAAAGGAAAAATCTAGGAAAAGAAAAAAACAATCCATATGCACACTATTCCGTGTTTTATTTTTTCTTCTTAAAATTAAAGCTTCACATCAGAACATAAGGTAGCTAAATGAAGAGACTAGCTAAAATACATTTCCTTACATGTTTTATTTATTCTCCAGACAGACGATACGTAAATCAAATAAATCCGTTCATTTCATCCACTACAGTAGGTTTCTACAAGACTGTGGGGAGGGGGGGGAAAAAGAAGAAGAAAAAAAGATGCCATTAGAGTTTTGGAAACTCTGATGAGTTTTGGTGTTGTAAAAGAAGAAGGAAAAAAAAAAAAAAAAAAAACATGATGAAAATTAAATATCTTGCGAAACATGGATTTGGTGATGTATTGAGGGTGCGAGTTCAACCGTTGATTTCTGAGGAGTCAGTACAGGGGTCGTGACCTTAAGGGGTGTTGGTTTGTAAATCAGTGTAACATTCGTAGACGCCTTTGGAAAACAGATAACAGAGGAGAAGAAATTGTCAGTTTGCCCGAAATCTAAGCTGGTAGCTGGTTATTTTGGTAATGATGGTAGACTTTTTAAATTTATTTAATCCAGGTGAGATGAGTTGATCCGCCAAGAGAAGAAAGAAGTGAAACAGAAAGATGCAGCATAAAAGCAGAGAGCGGATTAAACCGTTAATTTGCTCGGATTTAAACTTTCTGCCCGTTTTTTGATTTATGAAGCAGCCGTCCATGTTTTTTACTCTACTTCTTTTAACAATGAAAGTGGTGAGTTTGTTAAGTTATGGGTTATTTCTCGGCAGCATTTAAAACATATGGTTATAGCTGTGACTCTGGCGAGGCTAGACGATCAGGAACGACATGTAATAAAAAGAAGACGACCAAAAAACAAATGAAAAAAAAAATAAAAAAATGAATGCATGAGAGTGGGAGCAGCTATAAAACAGCCTTCCTGCTATGTGACGAGTGAAAACGGCGACCGTGCTGTTCTAATCTAATTGTTAGCTACAAAGTGAAATACTGCGAAACGCATTACACTTCCTGGCTAAAAACGACAACCGTGTAAATCTGAGTGGGCGAGAAGGGGGGGGAAAACGGACTTTCGTTACCCCTGGACAGGCCTCGATATGCCTCTGGATCAGCGATGTTCATGGCAACCTCATGAGCCTCACAACTCTAAAAGAATGCAAAGAAGGATCTAGGATGGAAAAACATCACTTTATTGTCTTTTCCTTTCTAGTTTTTTTTTTTCCCAACCTGATGCAGGTTACAATGAGTTTCATCATAAGTGGGGCAAAAAATGGTGACGACGACGACTCGTAACATCTCAGACATGCTTGACTGTTTTATCATCAGAGGATGGAAATCAAGACTTATTTCAAGATATTCGTTTATTCTATGTGGAAGGAAAACAAATCATTCAGCATCCTGGGTCATTCTTTGCTTTGTGGGTAAAAAAAAAAAAATGTGAATAAAGACAGGAAAAGAGAGATGGAGAGAGAGAGAGAAGTGAGCCGTACGAGGAGCGTGCGTGTTCAAAGGCACAGCAGGAGCTGCTCCCACTCTCATTTCTCACTCACACGCACATGCACACACACTCTTCCATAACAGCATGTGTGTACACGAGTCAGCACTGGGGAGAGCCTCTAAAGTCTACAGAACCGAACAACAGAAGAAAAAAAGGGAGGGGGGGGGATAAAGTGGGTGACCGAGAGACTAAATCCAGCGCCGCCGTTCTGACCGCACACGCACACATGCACACACATACACACACACACACAGAGCGCAGAGAGGGGATGGGTGGAATGGATCATTTAGCGTTTTTCAGCTGGTTGGAGAGCCAGTCGAGGCCTTCGTATAGCCCGTCTCCGCTGGTGGCGCACGTGGCCTGGATGTACCAGTTGCGGTGCCGCAGTGAGTGCAGGCCCAGTTTGTCTGTGATCTCTGCCGCGTTCATAGCGTTGGGTAGATCCTGTACGAAGCAAAAAGAAAGGGGGGAAAAAAGAAGAGAAACATGAAGTTTAATGTTTAACCTCCATTTTGATTTTTAAAAAAAAAGGCGTGATTAGCCTTCGCTCTTCCTGGTTAGTTGGATTTTATTTGAACGAACATCTCTGTGGAGTAATTGAGTCATAGCTGAAAAACACACAAACACACTGGCGCACCTGTTTGTTAGCGAAAACGAGCAGCACGGCATCTCTGAGCTCATCCTCAGCCAGCATCCTCGTCAGCTCCTCTCTCGCCTCGTTCACTCGCTCCCTGTCATTACTGTCCACCACAAAGATCAGACCTGGCGCAGAGAGAGAGAGAGAGACACGCAAAATGAGACGAGTGCCGGACAGATGAATCCTTTCATTTTTAAATAATGTGTATGGTGTTTGTTTGTTGTGGTTTTTTGTTGTAGGACCGACCTTGTGTGTTCTGGAAGTAGTGCCTCCACAGCGGCCGGATCTTATCCTGACCGCCAACATCCCAAACCGTGAAACTGATGTTTTTATATTCTACTGTCTCTACGTTAAAACCTGAAGAGGAAGAAGAACAAACATCAGAAAGAGAAATGCACTGGCGAGTCAAGGTAATAAAAACTAAATAAATAAGCAGTCTCGAGCCTTTTCCTGTCACATGAATCACATTAAAATGATTATACTTGATTTAATTGCTCGGTATTTACACTTAAGGCCAAACATTTAAAATATAACTATTTACCATTCAAAGATCTAACTATCGACTTTTGAAAGCCTTGATTTATTTATTTTTTATAAATTGTGCATAATTCAGAGTAAACAAACCTCGTAGGGCTAAATTATCCGAGGGGCGTTCAACCAAAGTCTTCAGTCAGACGTCTGACTATGCTACACTAATACACTTTTCCCAGTGTTTTGCTAGCGCTTGGACATCAAGTTACAATCTGTTCTCAGTACTCCGGAGCCATGATCGCACTGACTTACATCTGAACCGCTGGCCTCCCAGGAACTCCTTTAATGGCACTTTTCTTTAAAAGAAAAACCCTGGCCTGGTCTGATCACCAAAGGCGTTCTTCTGCTCCGAGTCACTCTGAATTCTCTGAGTTACTGTCACAGTCCAGACCTCACTCCAAGCCATTTCTATATGTTTGGGCTTTTAAAGGAGTTCCTTGGAGGCCGGCGTTTCCAACATGAAGCAGGCAGTCTGATCGTGGCTCTGACGTACTGAGAAAATCTTCTACCTTGATGTTATCCAAGCACGAGTGAAACACTGGGATAAGTGCATTAGTGCAGCAGGGGATTATATAGAGAAATAAAGGAAGGTTCTACTCAAATAACTGTGTTCTGTTATTTTGCACAATTAAATCTATGGCTTGAACACCATGTATGAGTAAATATGTAAATTCCTCATTCAAGTGGAAGATATTATTTGCGAGTCTGCTTTGCTAAATAGATTTTTGGGGGTTTATATAACAATGTCGCATAACAGGCTTAATCACAGTCTAATGCAAATAAATATTAAACCTAAGTAACTCCACTAATGCAATTATAAATCGATTCCACAATTCAACCAGAAAACAATAAACATAAAAAAAAATATTATATAAAAATGGTTGGTAAAAAACACACACCGATAGTGGGGATGGTGGTGACAATCTCTCCCAGTTTAAGCTTGTACAGGATGGTGGTTTTGCCAGCAGCGTCCAGACCCACCATCAGGATTCGCATCTCTTTCTTCCCGAAGAGATTTTTAAACAGGCCTGCGAACATGTTCCCCATGGTGGCAGATCTGAGTGGGACAAGCATAACACATCATATTGTATACCATGTTACAATTCATGGGAATTTGGCGCATTGCTGCCACCTACTGGACTGGAAAAAAATAAATAAATAAAAAAAACAGACCAAATACACCATTTTTATGTTTTTAAGGATTTAAAACTCCTAATCCCAATGTTTAAAATGCATAATTTGCCCTAGGGCTGAAACAGGTTTTTTTAAACTCCCATTTGTTGCTCTTTTGTGCAAAGGAACTCAAAGATATAAAACAAAACAAAAAAATAACTGATCCATTTCAAAGTCTTTCATCTCTTCATCAAACGGTGTTTGAATGAGCACAAACTAAAAACATTATGAAACAGCCTTTATTATTAACCATACTCCACATCATCTTTTTGTGAAATAAAAATACTTATTTAAAATGCCTTTTAATGCCACCATACAACTAAATACTCAACGAGAATGTTTGTGTGCTTACAACACAGGACAATAGAAACAAATCTTTGTGCAACATAAATTAAATGTCATTTATTAAAAGAAACAATAAAGCAGGCTATATAAGAAGATCTTAAAAACAACTACAGGCAAATGGGGAGTGTGTGTATTTTATTTAGTATACAAGTAGTCCCCAGACTTACAAACAAATTCTGTACTGGGAGCACGTTCGTAAGTCGGATGTGTACTTAAGTCAGAAAGTCTTATAATATAGTAAAAAGTCTTATACGCCTTTGACAAGAATACACAATGTAAAGCATACTAATCAACTTGACTAAATCTCATTTCTTCTCACCCCCACACACATACAATATCCTGGAACAATCTTTTGTACAATACACTACGATTGAACCAGAAGTAGAACCGAGGTCCGTTCGGATCAGCGGAAATTCGTAACTCGAGATTCGTTGTAATTTTTTTTTAAATGACTATACAGTATTGCCAAATAACAGTGCAGCACAAAATTTAACCAGCGCAAATTTGATGAAAAACATCAGCCACTGCCATCAATCAATGCGAGCATGCCTGTGGTGTTTAACAACGTGAATATCAGTGCATCCTTTATTGTTTAATGAATGTTTTTTTGTGGTTTTAAATACTCAAAAATCTGTAGAAAATCCAACGGCTTAATGCAACTAAAGTGTTTTCCGCACGGTGGGTGGGCTGTCAAAATATATTTGTCTACCCTTTTTAAACTTCTGCTTGGGAGAACTATGCCATCTGCATTCGATTAACAAAGAGTGGACAGTCCCCCCTCATTCTACCCTCTCTTTCTCTCCTGTACCTGCTTATTTAGAAATATCAAAATACAGCAAGACGCTGTGTTAAAGGTCATACGTATTTGCTGGTTGTTGTATGTACCAGACCACCTTTGACCTGGCAGGTGATGCCAGTCTGCTCTTCAGACCTCGGGAAACACACGTACATGGTTCTCAAAAAGGCCGCAGGACCTTTTTTCCTTAGTTACACTATAACAACCTCCATTTTCGTGCAAAAACCCTTCAGCTGTGAAACCGTCTACTGTCGTACACGGCGACCACAGTCGCTCCCCTGAGAATTCATGTAACTTTATCATACACGACAGCTATTAAACGCAAGGAACTACACTGCGCTGCTGACAGGAACTAATCCTAAGAGCTGTTTATTCTTGCTCGAGTCATGCTGTGCATGATAAATACAAAACGACGCAAGTCAAAATTGTGTTATTGAATGATCTGGTAATACCTGAAACCGAAACGTGAACACTGATTCCCAAAAACGAGTGATCGGTCACCCGTTTTCGACGAAGTACGACTAACCAAACCCGAAAAGCTAAACTAAATCTTTCCTCAAAAATGAAACAGCAAACCTGTTTGCTTTCATTATGCATAGCAACAAGACTGCTGAGTGTTTAAAAAAAAAAAAAAAAAAAAACACCCATGTGGCTGTTAAGAGGCGAGCGCTACGGCTCTGACGACAGGCGGAGAAAGGAAACAATGAGGTCAGTGATGTGGTGAATGTAGGGCACTGCAGGTAACCAGAAACCAGACCGGGCTGTAAGAGGAGACACGAGAGCTCTGAATTAATCAGAAAGAGGATGGATCGTCTGTCTTCTGCCACCTACATTTGTGAAGCCTGTGCGGTTTGAAAGGACAGCTTATCGGAAAAAAACTAACTTATAATAATTGCTTCCACTTCCATGCAAAAAAACAAAAATAATAACCTATAATAGTGCTATAGTCATGTTGTTTGTCTCCTTCTGTAGCCTGGCTTTCGCTTTACATGAAAAGAAACACTGCCTGTACGAGGAGCCTGTGCATGTCAACAGGAAGCACTGCTGCAGGAAGCAGCGAGGGTGAGAGTTATGTCCGAATCAGTGCCCTACTTTCTGCATAGCGCCCAGATTTTTATTCCTTCCGAAAATTATGAGCCGAACAGGGAACAGGATACGCATAACGCGCTGCAGATTCTGAACACAGGGTAGAGTAGGTACAGTTTCTAACACGTGGATAGTTTGCTCCGAGGAAAAATAGCAGAACATAACTAAAAAAAAAAAAAAAAGGCAGAAATACTAAAGATTATGACTGAACTTGATGATCAACATTAACAAGAAAACGGACAAAAAACCTGCACACAGATCTGATTAATCTGACTACAATGAAAAGCCAAGCGCTGCTATACATCATAAAGGTTACCGCTACCTTTCCACTACCAGCTAGTCACTCATATCGCGTGTACTTTTTTCCCCCCTGTGGGCTGTTTGTAGTGTCTGGCTTCCTCTGAGACGAGTGGGGGTATATCACAAGGCAGGTTCACTAATTAAGGGGGAGTTTTTACTATACATTACTACTTACTCCACTTGGAAACTGTCAGGTTCTGGGGAGGTTAAATCCCAAATAGCCAGAAGTGGAAGGTACCTGAAGGAGAACATTTACTTTTGTTACATCTTTTCGCGTATCTGTTCTGCACTTGAGTAGATTTATTAGAGGATGCCGTTTAAATTTTACTCCACTACATTCTCCAAGAAATATCTCTACTCCTACTCTACTACATTTCTGCGTTCTTTAAATGAGACATGACTGAAAACAGCACATCTGCGATTGGGAAGCGCGGGAGGTTTGAGGGTTTACTACGAAAAGTAAACGAGTAGTAAACTTACTGTGAGTCAACATAAGCTCTGTACTTTACATATATAAGTAAATCTGAAGGTGACTACTTTTACTTTTCCTCAAGTGTAATGTACATTTAAATGTGGAACTTCTACTTTTACTTAAGTAATATTTGCTCTAGGGAATACATCACCACTCGTTGGGATGAACTGGTATCCACCCACTTCTGCATGCACGAGGATTGGCCAAGTGTCTCTGTGACTGACTCGGAAAGGAAGTACTATTTATGCGAAGTGCGTGAAAATTACATGATCGCGACGATCATTCGAACTGCTTTCCTGTGCAAACTCTACTTTGACTAAACAGCATGTGGTGACACTTCACAGCTCTTCTCAGCTCATCTGTTACTGCTTGCTTGCGTCTCTTTCTTTCCGACTCTGTAAACCAGGATATTTTATAACGAGCCCTAGTCACGTGGCTTTCAGAAATATTTGGGAGATTTTGCATTATACAAAATTGAGGAGGGGGGAAAAAAGGTTTTGCACATTTGCAACGTTCAAATTGTTGTAACTCTTACTTAGGGAATACACCTTTGAGAAAAAGTGGAAAAGTATCTAAAACTGTGCACGCTTTATACAATACATTTATACATAGGATATAAAACTATTTTTAAAAACATATAACTTTTTTTTAAATAGATGTTGCACTTACAACTTCTTGCACTTATAAAATAAAGAAAGTGAACAAGAAGTGAGACTGAACACACACACAGAGTTTAAAATTAGAATTGAAACTTGTACAGATATGGTTTTTAGAGACCAGACTGACTAAACCCACTTCAATCAGCACAATCAGTGCTATCCCCAAACAATTTTTCTTAAAATCCACACCCTGTGTTAGGAGCACCTTTATAAAAGTCACCCTTCATACTTACACAAAGGTGAGATTAGATCGAGTTGCAAAACCAGCCAGAGTAAACGAGCGAGCGACCGCAAGTTCAAACAATAACACATTCTTGTACAGTGGGAAGACGGACATTGCTGATAAGTGGCTCAGCCCGCACACACACACACACACAGAATCAGTTCTTCAATGATTGCAGCATTAAACGCAGATTCTGTCAGGAAACTCGTACGTGTGCAGGATTTGATGTGGGCATTTCCTTTAGCCTCCATTCTTTCATCATACTGCTAAGCAACATGTTTTTGTTTTGTTACTTTAATATTTATGACATTACGAGACGGAGAGCTTTACGGAAGCTGTGGTTGTGCATCACAGATAGACCCTTAATATTTAAAAAAATTAAATACCAACAGGCATGAGTTACCAAACAATCGCTGGTTTATCGATTACAATTACCATCTTTAATAATCATACGAGTAGAAAACAACAACCCTGAGGACAACAACTGCTGAAGAATCGGCCTTTGACAGTAATTCGCAGCCAGCGGCGTGTTAGAACTGGTGTCAAATTTGCACGTGTGCGTTACATGCAAGCCGAGCCGTGTCAAGTGTCATCATCACACGCAGAAAAAAAGTACGTCTACTTATTTTATTAACAGGGTCACTGTGTGTGTGTGTGTGTGTGTGTGTGTGTGTGTGTGTGTGTGTGTGTGTGTGTGTGTGTGTGTGTGTGTGGACATGAGATGCTTGGAATGGCATTTTTCTACAAGTTAGTGTGTCTACTTTCTTAACATGGCAAAAAAAACGCAGACGCAAGCACTTTCGCTGAGCTAGAACGGCGAAACTAAAGGTCACTACGCAAGACACAGGAAGGCCATGATTACACACCATGGTAACACATCCGGTTTTACATTTAGCAAATAAAACATCCATTCCATTACTGTGGCATAACAAAAAGCTTTCATTTTGTTAATGGATTTGGACTTAAAACCTAAATAGATTTAACTCGACTGAATAATTGATCTTAATGTTTTTGACTCTTTTTTGTGTGTGCGCGTTACCAGTGACAGTAAACTGCCCGGTTTCACGCTCCGAACCCACGCAGTGACGAGTGCTGTTGGTTTCGGCGGCCAAGATGCCTCTTGGATGACTAAATCTTGCGCTTATTCATCACCTGGTGTTCATAGACGCCCGAGAGCGCACATCAGCAGCAGGACTATGAGGAAGTACGCTGGAACACTGACTCATACTGGAAACACACACAAGCCAACATATATGTGGGGACTGAGGGTACAAGAGTTTAGATTTGCTTTACCGCATAAGCGACAGTGTGAATACCAAGAGATCCGCCTACACAGGGGTCCACACCCTAGAAGCAGGTGTCAAACAGAGAAGACTGAGTAAGAGGAGCAGGTTCATTTCTATACTCAAAAGTAAGGCGGATTTAATGAGCGCCAGACGTTACCAAATGTCACTGTAGTGGAACAGACTTTTGGCGTATTTAATACGCGACACAGTCGGGCCTAGATCTGCTATTATTTTGGCAAAAGGAGAGTGCTAAGAGAACAATCGACAATTATGTTAAATTACCATTATGATAAGAATAAAACAGACTTGTATATGAAATATAATGAAATAATATAACCGGTTGTAACCAGAAAGATTTTTCTTTATCAACAGTCGAGTGTTCTTTTTCATTTTATGTATTTACACGCTTTAATAAAAATACTCAGTAAGAGAGTACTCAATAAGGTACCTAAAATATTTCAACTCTCTGTATTCAAGTCAGCATCTGAAATTGGTCCTGTTAATTAAGTGCAAAAATTTTTTTTACAATCTTTCCCAAACTCTACCTTATATCCAGGTACGTCACCCACCGCTCAACGCTGACAAACTGAGCCTCATTAGTAATTCACGAGGTCGGCGAAGGATTAATTATTGACTGCAAACGGCCATGAGAAGGGAGGTGTGGTAGGTAATAATGAATTCTCTGCAAAAGTCTCAGTCCTGTGAAAACAAGACTGACCGCCTCCCATGAAGACCGCAGCCGCAGGAACAACATAAAGACAATCCCACTACTTATCTTCCTGCCTCATTAAGACCTTTTTTTTTTTTAATCCAGAAGAAACATCTGATGACTGGACGAGTTAAAACAACCAGGACTGACATGTACACCTAACGGCCCTTTGTAATCCAGCAGATGTGTTGTGGAAGATCGCATTTAAGTCTTTTCATTCTCTCTCGAAAGAGACAAACAGACGTGCTACTTGGACACGGCTATAAAACAAAGAATCCCGGATTTCCAGGAATTTAACAGGAGACAGATAAAACGCTGCATGCTCCACCTCTCTGGAGATGTTTGAACATAGGGATATCCAGCGATAGTCACTGATGCACCGCACCTGTGCTCGGTCTATGGGGCCTGTTTCCGGGTATCTTTGTGGGATAACATCAGAGTAAACAAAAGCATGTGCGGCGTGGCAGAAGCTTTAGGATATGAGAGCTTCAGGCCGAGCGCATGACACCATTTGATCTCGCCCACAATGTCGAGGTTGCATCATACTCTGAGACTAAGATAGACCAAGAGCGTTGTATCAAGTAGTGTTTTTCATCTCGTCGTGCTAGATGCAAGAGACTGAGCTGTTGGGGAATGTGAGGATTTAGATTTGATGTAAACAACCACCACTCAGAGACAGAAACTCATCAGTGCATGAAACAAACAAGATGTAAAAAAATTTCCGTCTCATCGTGGATCGTTGGGACTTCTGCTACAGCTTATCCAACCTTCGCTGAAGGAAGTCTTCCACAGACTTTATTTCACTCTTGTTCAAAAGATATCGTCTTCGGATGAGAAAAAGTACAATGACTAAAGACAACTAGACACTTATTCCCTGCTTGGCGTTCAAAAGCGACACCTGTGGCACTAACCGAAAAGTGTTATCTCGAAGTGTTAACGTGGAATAAATGACAACCACTTCAAATAAAACGTGTCATTTCAAACCATTAACTAGTCATTAAAATGTGCCAGCATTAGAGGCGGATCCGTTTTTGCACCAATTCAGTCGTGGTAGTTGTACACCTGTATGGGCAAGGAATTATGTACCACCTTAGGCATCTGGTGCAAAGTGATGCAAAAATAAAATGCTTAAAAACGTGTTTGGCTTTTTTCACCTGAGCAAAAAATCGTACATCTTTAAATATCAAGTGAATTTACATCTATTAAGATATAAAAACGCCAAGAAAATATCTGAAAATATTTAAACTGTTTCCATATGAATATTTATGTCTTATGAAGTATTCATGTGATGTTTTGTCATTGGCCAAATAATGTTAGTTTAGAGTGACATAATTATTTTCTTTTATAATAAATAAACAGAAACTGAAGCGATACTAAAAATCTAGAACCAGAGAACATCTGACGTTCTTCTTTGAATTATGTTACATTAGTAAATTAATAAAAATTTATTTTAAAAACCGCTGCTATTTTTTTATTATTATTAACGATTAGAATCGATTATTTGTTTCTTGAATTATTATTTTAGATGAATGTAATGAATACCAAATAATTCTCTTAGGTGATTTAATTGCCTTTTTTTTTTTTACCACAAATTCCTCTAAAGTTACCAAAGCGAATTCTTTAAATTATTACTAACAGTTACTTTCTTCAATAAGTTACTTGTAGTTTCACTGCCTGTAAAATCAGATACAGAATGTCTCTCTTCCTCACTGTCTGTTCCCTGAAGTTCACTGTCCTCATTATCATAGTGCATGTCCCTAACCTTCACAGTGGAAGCCTTTCGACCATTGAATGCTCTGGGGGTCAATTCTATATGAAAATCAATGCAATTTCTTGGAAAATAAAAAACAACAGAATTAAAGCTAAAATCTAACTAAAAAAAACATTTTTTTTTATAATTAAAAAAAGAGGACAGTTTACCCCTAGAAATGATGCCTAACTGCAGAACACTGACCTGGGCCACCAAAAAGAGAACAGCATTTTCCCTTTACTTTCGAAACGTTCGTGCATGTACCAGTATTTTATTTATTTATTTCCAAGTTAGCAAGACTCTTGCTTTCTGTTGACTCGGGGCAATGGTGTTCAGTAGAAAGTGAAAACATGACAGAACATAGGATATCCGTTCTGACAGTGCAGATATGCGATATCAATTCAGTACATCCTAAAAGAATTTTTAAAAAAGGAAGAAAGGAACTGGTCAAAAAACCGCAAAGTTCTTTGAAAGGAAAAATCCACCCTAAACAAATTGCGCATCAATATTCATAATTAGCGCCTGCTGTTCAGGGCATAGATTATTCATGATGGAGTTCATACAGCGTCTTTCAATGACAATCTTTAGTCTGGATAATGGTTTTCTGGGGCATGCACACACCGAGTTATATGGTTCGATTAACCCTTATGAAACGCATCAAAATCTAAGAACTGCAAAATCTGATGTGTTGTTATTGTTATTATCATCATTAGATGACAAAAAGACTGTGTGTTAATATTTTGTCAGAGATGGGAATCACAAGGGACCAGACGACATACCATGTTATCACGATACCCGGGTGCCGATTCGATTTGTGTTGCAATTCTTTAAGTATAAATGTCCTCAATTTTGGTTACAATTCTAAACAAACTTGAACTTAATGGTTTAGAGTGTGCCACCTGTAGGATTATAGAGGAACAGCAATGTTTTTCCATCTTGAATGCGAAAAAATTATATTTCGGAGGAAGTGCGTGTGTGTGTGTGGCGCGATACATGAACTGCCACACACACAGATTTTTCCCCCCAGTCTCTAAGATTCATGCGTATAAACATATTAAAAGTTTTTTGGGGGGCTAAAACTGAAGAGACATTGCCAGGTCACTTTTAAAGCGCACTGTTTATGGAATATATGATGAGCGTAAAAAGTAAAAAGGCTGTAATAATTTTATTATACGATCCAGTACAACCAAAAAAAATTAATTCTCTCTCTGGAATGAGTTTATCGAGATAAAGCTCAATAAACCATTGAACGGTGTGGATTGAAACACAGCATGAGCTACGCACCCCTCTATATCTCCTGTTTTGTAGATCACTGAAATTGTGCTTACATGGAAGCCATGGCGGTGTGTGTTGACGGGTTTTCGTGCATTTCGGTTTGCGGATATGTCAGGTAGAATGTAAGTTATAATTATTATTAGAACAGGTACATTTAACCACTACGTATGGGAATGACATCACAAAAATGTATAACTCTCAATATGACTGATAGGAAATCACGTGATTATGTGTATCTGTGATGTTTCTTTGACTGATTTGTTTAGGGGTCTTTTTTTTGTTGTTGTTTAGTCAGGTTTGTATAGTGGGCTAAAATAAAACAAATGATGAATGAGTTCATCATATTGCCTAGATTGTGCTGCCAAAAAAAGGATATGTCTGTCTATATTGCACAATCATGACCCCTATACACACTAAATGGACAAAAGTATTTGGTCAAACCTGCAATGACATTGTACTCATACCCCAGTACACACTACAATATGGAGTCGGTCCCCCTTTTTGCAGGTTACATCAGCTTCCACTCTTCTTGGAAGGCTGTCCACAAGATTTTGGAGTGTTTCAGTGGAAATTCATGCCTGTTCATTCTGTGGAGCATTTATCAGGTCAGATCAGGTCACTAATGTTGGATGAGAAGGTCTGACTTGCAATGTCCGTTCCAGTTCATCCCAATGGTGCGCACTGAGGTTGTGTTTAAAGGGCTTTGTGCGTTCAAATCAGTCAAGTTCCTCCACACTGTGGACATCGTCAAACCATGTCTTTATCGTCCTTGCTTTGTGCAATCATGTTGGAATAGAAAAGGGCCTTCTCCAAAAAAATAAAAAAATTAAAGTGTTGCCACAAAGTTGGAAGCAAAGCATTGTCCAAGTTGTCTTGGTAATATGATAAAAGCATTAAGATTGGCCTTCACTGGAGATTGATTGAAACAACTGAATAATTCAATTATTTTGTCATGCTGCTATATAATTCAATAATTAACAGGTTTGACCAAATACTTTTGTCCGTAAACGTAAAAAAAAAAATCAAAAATGGCGGAAATGCTCCAGGTTTTAAGGGCTTGCACATTAAATTCGCGCGCGTCACGTCCTAACGTGTGACGTCATCAATGGGAACAACTGCTGACACGAATGACTTAAGCACAGTACTAACCAATCAAAATACTTAAGAACAAATATGTTCCATGTAATTAAGGATTGAGTTTGGACGTTCAAATCTACTGCATGTATAACCTCATGTCATGTATAACATTAACATTATCTCAAGACAAATGTCTTCATCTACAGATTTATTCGAAATGTCACAGTTATTAAGTAATAAATAATAATAATCACTCTAGCTTGCTTGCTATAGCACTTCATGTCCATTGACAATGCGGCTGTGAAATCGACGACGATACAAACACAAGGCCTAAACCTCACCAGCTCGCTAATTCAATTAACTTACTCTAAAAATTAGCATTTTTTTCTTTTTTTATATGACCGTCGACCTAAGTTAGCTGATTTAGTAAAAATAAACGTCGCGTGAGCCACGTAAATGCATTTCCTGTTGCTATTTCTTCTCAGACACCCGTATTTGCTAAGCCTTAGCTAGACATACCTACCAAATGAAGCTAAACACGACAGCTAATCAACCGTCTCCATAAAATGATTCGCCTTAAGCAAATATAAACGCAAAATAAATAAATACATAAATAATCACCTCAACGTTATGCTAACTCACATATTAGCTAGCTGTCTATGCTACAGGTTTAGCTTTAGCAAGTCAAATATTAGCTTAGCTAACGCAGCTAGTCCAACAGCTAGAAAACGTTGCAGTGTTGTAATTTTTTGCCTCCTCAAAAATACTACCCTTTTCCTAAATAGTTTCTAACGCGAGTGAAAAAAATATATTTCGGTTCATTTTTATTAGTAGTAGTATTTCGTAGTTGTTCCATTTATTTACCTTTTCAAGCGCTGCTTTCCAACAATATCCCTGTTCTCCTCGTCACCGCTAACGACAAAATGGCGTCTTTCACCGGACTCAAGGCAGCCGCGCCATGGGCGTTGTCCAAAGTAAGATTCCAGCCAATCGTCTCGTCCAAAGTGGCCGCGACATCCCGCCTACAATCAGTATCGTCCAATCAAATGCGACTACCCGGTTTTTTGTGGGCGTGGATTGAAGCAACCGTTCCAACTCCACAGCTTCCGACTGTACTGTAACATACAAAACAGTGCCCTAACGTACTACTTATACTATTCTCTGTAGGATGCAAGTATGCAGTGCAGATGAAGGCAGAATGGATGTAAATGATTGTTTTTCAGCCACACTATTTAAAAAAAACAGATATTTTGGCATAGTGGTTAACACTGTTGCCTCGCACCTCCATGGTACCGGTTCGATTCCCAGCCCGGGTCTGTATGCATGGAGTTTGCTTGGTGGGTTTCCTCCGGGTGGTCTGGTTTCCTCCCACAGTCCAAAGAGATGCAGGCTATTTGGCGTTCCCAAATTGTCCATAGTGTGTGTGTGTGCCCTGATTTGAATTGGCACCCCATTCAGGGTGTACCCCACCTCTTGCTCTATGCCTCTTGGGATAGACTCGACGGTCCAAGACCCTGTGCATACCCTAAAGCGTATAGACAATGAGTGAGTGAGTACAAACGTGTGAAGTGAATAAGATTGATTATATTACGATGCCACCTGTCATGAGGCAGCAGGTGAACAGTCAGTGTAACAAGGACCAAATGGTGATGGTCAGATCATCTCCAAAATGTCACGCCTTGTAAGGTGTCCCAAGTATGCAGTGATTAGTACTAGAGGTGTTCCGATACCATTTTTTCCCTCCCGATACCGATTCCGATACTTGGGCTCAGGGTATCGGCCGATACCGAGTACTG